>JAURVB010005486.1:0-18910 GCA_033002965.1 Piper betle
GAGATTAGAAATTTTCTCCCAGTTCATTTTCAGATTTAGGTGGTCTCCCAGGTCATTCTGAGATTAGTCATTATCTCCCACTTCATTCTGAGATTAGAAATCGTCTCCCAATTCATTCTGAGATTAGTCATTATCTATTAGTTTATTCTAAGATTAGAGATCATCTCCTAGTTCATTCTGAGACTAGGTGGTCTCCCTGGTCATTCTGAGATTAGTCATTGTCTCCCAGTTCATTTTGAGATTAGAAATCATCTCCTAGTTCATTCTGAGATTAGTATCGACAAAGGCTACCAGACTAAGACTCCCACACAGTAATTTTAAAGGTACGGCTCCGTGTCAAACTGAGTCAATTCCTTGACCCCGATTGCGTTCAAGCGCATGGTGGTCGAAGCCTGGGCTCAGGCCGACTAGGCTGGGCTAAAAAGGAAAATACATCATTTCAAATAATTATACGGACCTGGATAGTTTGTAAGTGAACTCGCAACTATGACCAATGATCCTAATCTGAATGAGAGCATAAAATTATATATAAGTATAATTTTATTCGAGTAAAAATTCAACAACTAAATGAATAACATATATATCACTATTAAATTTCAACAATAATAAAAATTAATTTATTCATGCGATATAATCATTTAAATCCTACTTTATATTAATTATCTAGATCATAATTAACACTTTACAAATAATAAAATAATTATTCACTTATAAACAAATATTTAATTTCTATTATTAGTATATTTTCTTTTGAGACGATAATTACTTAACCACAATCTTGATAATTTAGTTCACGGTTTTAAATCTTTAATCGCTATCCTTATTCATAGCAATTTAATTAAATAAGCTGTATGATTAAATTATTTAAAATAATTTGAATTATTCTAATTCAAAAATATTATTAATACAATTATTTTAAATTATTCGACTCAATAAAGTTTTGAACTTTATTTATTTTCATTATGCTATTTAGGTTCGATGCTTGTGATTGTTACCCGACTATATTTTAATAACCTATTTTCTACATTACTGACTCGTTATTAACATAATCACTTTATTTACCCAATATTAAATTTAATATAGTAAAGGTAAAATCTTTATTTTATTTTTCACTTATAATCGACAGATTTAATTTAATCACTTGTATTACGCCGATTAATAATCGACCATTTATAATTACCATATTTTTTTATTACTTATGTCCATGTCAATTTTGTCAAATAATTGGTTATTTTAGTAACTTTAACCCATAACCCATTAAAAGGTCACATTTTTAAAGATTTATTACGAGTTCTTATTATTTTTAACACGAGTCGGTATCGAATCAAACAGTATTTATAGATTTGCCACTATGAGCTTCTTCTTCTTCTTCTTCTTCATGTTGGCATGCTCTGTTCCCGACTCTAGCCACCGCCACCGTCGATCGCCTCCGACTGCCGTCAATCATCGCCGCCCAGCCCTGCCATGCCGTTGCGATGTCGCCCCAACAAACTTCAGTCGCCTTCCAGCCGCTGCGACGCCTGCACCGCCACACCACCGGCGAGGATTGCTGCCTCAATTGGGTGGTTGCCTAGACACCCTTGCTTCCCTATCAACCTTTCCCGACCAGATTGGAACCCATTGCCACCCAGGACGGCCAGATTTCTTCACCCACCGTCATCGCCTCTGTTTTTGCCATCATCCTCTGTTTTTGGCCATTTACCACCCCAGGCCGGCATCCACACACGTGAGATCGACCATACACGCGATCGACGAAGAGAGTAGAATCATCTTCGAACGTCGAAATGACCGTCGTCACTGATTCCCGGCGAAGCTTTGCCTGTGCTTGCCCATCTTATTGAATAGGGGAACTCGTCGGCCATGCATCTCAGTTGTGTAAAAATTAATTTGTTTTCTTTATTGATTTAAAACCTTAATCCTCACGATTATCAATTGAGATTAATGTAATTTTTTGTTATAACAATTTACAACATTAAAATCAACTGTTATTAAATAGATCATGATATCGACCAACAATAACAAATAAATTAACAATGATGTCTAAACATGAACTCTACGTGTTTGCCAATGGAAGAAAGAAAAGAAAAGAAGATAGGGAAAATACTCAAAACAAGGAGGATGCTCACTCGACAAGGGAAGAGGAGAAGAAAATGCTAATAAAGGCTAGGGTGGAGGACGTCCTTCATAAAATATAATGAAATGATGGTAGCGATATAAAAACACCGTACGTCACTTTCAAGCGGGTAACCGGGTAAATAATAAAATATAATACACATGCTGGGTAGAATTAACCGGGTAGAGAATATCAACGCTTTCGGTCCTTCCCGGGACTGAGTCCGCGTCCAAATTTTTCCACAGTCTTTACCAGCTACAGAGATCGGATAACCCCAAATCCATATTTGATCTAAATATTTTCGGATATATTATATGTTCAAAAATTTCTAACACGAATCCAATTCGAAATTGTTTCAAATCGCATATAAGCAGCATGGATTCAGCTCGGATTCATGGATATTGGACGGTATCCAAACCTGTCCATATGTCTGATCAAACCTTTGTGAAACAGATTCCACAAATATCTTATTTCCATTGTCAGATATTTCTTTCATACGACATTTGATCTTATTATTCCTAGTGAACCATGTATTCAATCAAGTTGAATTGTCCCAAAAATATTTCTTCTCAGGGTGTATACATGTTTTTGGTTTTCCAAATTCATCCATCAACTTGTGAACACCAAACTCAATTTGTAAAACTCCTTAACTGGCATGATTCTTTTTGCATTATTTAGGCCGTCTACTTTATACTCTTAAATTTTCAAAATTTTTGGGCACAAAATGCATGAGAGATGAATTTTTGAAGTTGACATCCCTTGTAACGACCCAACCTAAAGTGCAAACTAATGAATTCAAGTCATCCGTTCAAAACTATTTAACTAAAGTTGAAGATTTATAGTTCAATGTCACTTAAAAATATGATCTTATCCCATTAGGTATTAAATATTACACTAAATTAGGGTTATCACAATCCACTTACGTTAGGAAATTTCGTCGTCTGAAGTCCTATATGTTAACTAGGTTGCATTGTGGGCAGCAGCAGTCTAGCCCACCATCTAATATATAATCAAGTTACTCTAATACTATTTTTAATGACCTAACCCCAAAAGCAACATAATGGGCCTAATTCATCTGTACAAAAATAGTTAATCAAAGTTGAAAATTTATAGTTCATTCTCACTTATAAATAGGATCTTACTCAAGATACGCATTAGATGTGGGACTAAGTTGGCTGATTTGTCCAACACTTACGACCACAATTTTTTGGAGTATCACATATTTATATAAAGTGATTTGATTTTGAAGCCAAGTCATCGAATGGAGTGTCTGAAGGATTATGATTTCCAGTTGTCGTATCATTCAAGGAAGGCTAACATGGTGGCTGATGTGCTAACTGGGAAGTCTAAAGCTGGACTGGCTCATTGCATAGCGAACCTTATGGGCCATGACCAAGGAAGTTGTGGTGAAGTGAATCATGGAAAATGTGTTAGGTCTTTTGACCAATATTGTCATTTCTAATGAGTTGCTGGAGTAGGTGCAGCCTTTTGCTTTCATGCAAACCTGATTATTGCTTGGGGGATGCTTTTGGAATAATCCTGTTTAAGGAGCTATTATGTGTACTCACCGACATCACCTTGCGAAGGTGAGTGTTGGAGAAGTCACATCATTTGAGGTTTTCCTTTCCCTAGGAGCCACAAAGAAGCATCACGATGAAGCAGATATATTGTTGGGCTGGAAAATGAAGCGTGATGTTGTGGAGTTTAATAGACTTCACACTTTTGGTAGTCAATCTGGATGACGAAGTATTTAGCACAATTATTCTGTTGCCAATATCCATGGGTGTTGAAATGGTATCCCTAAGGAGATTTATCTCGGATAGAGATCCTTTGTTTACTTGACACTTTTGGTAGGAATTTCAGAAGGCTAATGCTAAAATCACTTACCACCCTAATTGAACTGCTAGCAAACCACCTCCAACCCTACAATGCTGCTCCCACTCAGTCAAGGACAAGATGGTGGGAAATACAGCCTCACATGGGAGACCAGTTAAATTTCCTAGTCATTGAAAATGCCGTTGATGGTCATTGGGGAACCATAAATGCTTTAAGAGGCCACAAAGTTTAACCAATTAGACAAAGGATTAAATTAGCTTAGGACTAACAAGAGAGCTACATAACTGAAGCATATGTGTAAAGACTTGGCCTAATTTGTTCAAACTGATGGGGCTTGGTTATCCCTTCAAAAGTGTCTAATCGTGTTGAAGATCTATAAACCTCATCCTCAGTTATATATTAGATATTACATTTTTTTGGGTGGTCATTACAGTTCACTCACCTCTTAGAAAATCCCCATTCTTAGAATTCATTTCCTGGGGTTATTGGGAATCTTGTATTTTACCATTCTTTCTTTAAGAAATTCCTGTCAGAAAGAATTATTTTTCCTGGATTTTATCTTTCTTCTCCATAGCCCACCATCCAGGTACAATCGTAGGACAGCCTGCAAACACCACCTATTACGACCTAACCCAAGTGCCAACGGATGAGCTTAGTCTTCCTTCAAATGTAATTAACCAAGTTGAAGATCATAAACCTTTTCATCCATACTTCCCCCAATATATTAGAACTTCGTCCCTAACAAGTGTGAGATCCCTCAACTTAGTCCCACATCTAATACCTACTGAGAGAAGATCCTGTTTATAAGTAGGAATGGACTATAGATCTTTAACTTTCGGGGTACCCATTTTAAAGAAATGACTTAGCCCATTACGTTGCACTTTGGGCTGGGTCGTTACAAATGGTATCAGAGCCAACCTGGTTCTGTGTTAGATGGTGGGCTGGATTAGAAACGTTGGCTAGGCTACCGGTCACAGGCCAGAAAGGTCGTGGGCTGGGGCTAGCAACGGGTCAAGAATATGCATTTCGGGGACGAAATTCCCTAAGGTGGGTGGATTGTGAGATCCCTCAACTTAGTCCCACATCTAATACCTACTGGGAGAAGATCCTGTTTATAAGTGGGAATGGACTATAGATCTTTAACTTCCGAGGTACCCATTTTAAACAAATGACTTAGCCCATTATGTTGCACTTTGGGCTGGGTCGTTACAAATGGTATCAGAGCCAACCTGGTTCCGTCTTAGATGGTGGGCTGGATTAGAAACGTTGGCTAGGCTGCTGGTCACGGGCCAGAAAGGTCGTGGGCTGGGGCTAGCAACGGGCCAAGAATAGGCATTTCTGGGACGAAATTCCCTAAGGTGGGTGGATTGTGAGATCCCTCAACTTAGTCCCACATCTAATACCTACTGAGAGAAGATCCTGTTTATAAGTGGGAATGGACTATAGATCTTTAACTTTCGGGGTACCCATTTTAAAGAAATGACTTAGCCCATTACGTTGCACTTTGGGCTGGGTCGTTACAATAAGTATTGGATGTGGGACTTAACTAGTTGGGGAAGTTATAGTATGAAGTCAGAGTTTGAGATGGGCAACAAAATATACCTTCAGGTACCTTCCACAAAGGGTGTTGCGCACTTTGGATTGTCAAGGAAGCTACAATCAAGATATATCTCTCCACTTGAGATATTGAAATGTGTTGGAAGTCTAGCCTACCAACTTGCCTTGCCTCCACACCTCTTGCTACAATCAAGATATATCTCTCCACTTGAGATATTGAAATGTGTTGGAAGTCTAGCCTACCAACTTGCCTTGCCTCCACACCTCTTTGTTGTCCACAATGTGTTCCATGTTTCAATGCTAAAACAATATGTGCCCAATGAGAGCATTATCCTTATGATTTTCACAAAGTTGAGGCAACGTAGTGCATCGTACATGGCAGGAGGCTATGAGAATTCTTGATCGCCAAGATAAAGTTTCGCAATCAAAAGTTAATCCATTGGTTAAGATTCTATGGAACATTAAATTTTCGCACCGATCAAGTTTTGCAATCGAATACCCACATCTTTTTACCTATTATGTAACATTGTTTAGTACAAAAATTCTGAAAGTTGGGAGATTCTAAAATCCTGGGTAATTTGGGAGAATTAAATTTTCATGGAATATTTTTTTCTCTCAAATTCATTCACCAACTTTTTAATTGATTCAATATCATTTGATTTGAATAATAATCTCGATTCAATTAGGGTTGGACCACAACCAAACAAATCAGCACCGATCTGACCATAGGGTGGACCTAGTTGGTTAGAATAGAGAAAATGAATGGTCATGGGGGCAAGGAAAGTTAGAAGGTTAGGGATGTAAAACCCGTGATCCGAGTCAAGATTTTATACTCGTGAACCGGTCGGTTCAATCGTCGGTTCGAATCAAGCCTATTTCATAACACATACGTTGAGCCGAGGCCGGCCGCGTGTATGAGCTATGACCCAAGTATATGATGATAATGTCAGTAACACACCAAAAAAATGAGTTATCAAAATACATGAGAATATGCCAGTAAAACCCCAAAAATAACTACATTATTTTATTTAAGGTTTTCTAAATCTTTGAACGAATCTTAAATAATATTTAATTAAATTAATTCTAATAAATATCATAAATTATTAATTATTACCTTTTGTGTACCAGTATGATTGTATTTATGGATTCTTTCAAATAAGTTTTACTTATTGTATTTTATTTTATTTCTTTTGTTTTTCTCTTTCGGTTGAATAAGATTCAACCATAGGTCAAACCCATTTGGCCCTTGGGTTGGCACCGGGCAGTATCTTTGGTAGGCTGGCATAGTGTGTAAAGGTAGAGTTCTAGTTAAGAGTTGAAGATAAGGGAAGACATTATCTCCTTGCATTGTTGGTGGAAGATTTTTGGAATTAGGAGTAGTGAGAGTGATTTGACACCATTCGCGTAAACTCAATAGTCGGTTTTTGACTTTTTGGTTATCCCACTAATGGTTGGTGTGTTATATATTTACGTGTGATTATGTTCTTTTATATAAAAATTTAATAGTGATTTCTTAAATTCCACACATATTCTTTATGTTAAATAAAACATAATCTTGATAGTTTGCGATCACATTTGGCTAAAACAAGAGGACTTTGGAGAAGTTGATCGAATAGTTTTAGGGAAAATATCTTCTTTAGGTTGATTCCTTTAGAGTGTCTCTTTTCCAACATTTTCCCCCTATAATATCGTTTCTTCCTTGTTGGGAACCTCCCCATATTCGCTTGTGCATAGGTACCCTCTCTTCTTCCTCTTGCATGTATATTTTCTTTAGTGTTAATGTTTTTAAGTTTTGGGTTTGATCAATGAGTGCTTAAATGCTAATTAATTCATAATGAATTCAAATTGACTTGAATTAAATCAAGTGATGATATTAGTAATAATTGATCATATGTTTATTATCTTGATGTTTATGGATAAAAGCATGCTTTATATTATATATAGATAACAAAATTATTTTTCTTATTATTATTGTTAGTGTTGCTGATTTATCTATATGGTTCTCTTTTAAAATCGTGATCATGTGCCTTAATTATTAATAAATAATTATTCATATAATGTTAAATAAGTATATTGTGATTTTATTTGGGATACGTATATTAATTATATTAGATAATGTTAATAAATATTAAAGCTAATTATGATTTATATGTATTTGTTAATAGTTATAGTTTAATTAATGAATGACATTGTAATCTATTAATTAACTGGTTATAATTAATTAAAGTAACAAGGATGACGTCTTTATATCTTAGTAAGTTAATACACGTATGTGATCATGGGTTATTAATTATTAACGGAATCACAATTACAATTAAAATGGGCTTAATATTAATTCTTATTCAGTATTTACAATCATTTATATTTATGATGTCACTAATAAAATACAACGTTAAGAACCTTATGTGGTTGTATTGGTAAATTAAGGCATGGATTATTAGAATAAAATAGTATAATAATTGTAAGCGGTGAATCATAATCACATATTTAGAATAAATAAAGTTTGAATCTTTACGAAGTTAAGTAATTTAAAATTATCTTTCAATTGATATCCTTTAAATTTTAATACAATATCAATTAATTGTGTACGACAATCTAACTAATCTTAGGATAATTAATTAGAGTTAGTGAAAATTTAATAAATTGTTCTTAATAAATATTCAAACTATTATTAATGGAATAAGTAACCGTTATTTCTTAATATGAATTAAAATGTGATATTAATTAAAAGTCTAATTGGTAACCTAAATTTACAGGACAGTAATCTTAATATGATTTCTTTGGTTAGATAATTATTACATAAAAGAAATACACTAATATTAGTAATTAAATACATGTTAGTAAGTTAATGATTATTTTGTTATTGGCTAAGGGTAAATGGTGATTGAATAATTAATTTAAAATGTAAGGTATGACTTAATTTATTGTGTAACATGAATAATTAATTAACTCTCTGAACTTGTTGTAAATATTGTAAATTTAAAGTTTAATATTTTGTGTGTTGCATGCTTGTTTTGTCGAGTTTTAATCATCATATAATAAAGTTATTTCATTGCACGCATTTTTTATTGTATAAAATTATACATATCTATAATTTTATTGTTTCATTCATATTAGGATAGCGTGTCATAGTTGTGGGTGCCTCATCAGAATTTCAGGTCCGTATAATTACTCGAAATATTATATATTCCTATTTAGCAACCTTAGTCAGCTTGAACATATATTCGACCACCATGCGCCGAGTGCAACCGAAGTCAAAGAATTGACACTTAAAATTTGTGAAAGATTAAATATCTACCCCATGCCGAAAGGGGTGATAGGACATAATGGCGGGAGACAATTCAGTATGCAGTTGTGATACTGAGAGGGTGAGTCAATGGCAAATATCAATAACTACAAGCCATGACCCGCATAGCGTGCGTATACATACATGTGATTGTAGTTGGATGGGGCACCCACCCCTCTCGGCTTAATAAAAACTTAGCATAGGCTCATAATGACTAAAATACTTAATTAATGATGTTATGGAATATATTAACTTGTTTCTTTTAATTATCTGACTTAGTATTTTTATCACTAACTTTGGAATATCCTCTGCATGTATAACCATGGAAGGATGGGTAGAGTCAGGATAGCTAGAGGATTCTATTATTAGACTATTATTTTTTCTTATATATTGTTATACTTCTAGTTTGTTTGCATTGCAGTGGGATTTAAGTTCGTTTCATAGGTCTTAAATTATTCCGAGCATTTGTTATATTATATTTCATTTCATGAACATGACTTAGAATTTGAACTTTAACTAATTCTTTCAGTATGAATTTAATTTGTATGATTTAAAAAAATTTACATCATGGATTTATTCATGATGTTGATAAATTAATGAAATTTAATTTACAAAGAATTTAGTTTTATATCTTAACACTTGCTTTGTGGCTCGGAATGGGTGGGACGTTACAATGCCAGTTTATTTTTCTTATTTTATTTACAGTAGTAGACTTTAAAATTTGATTTAGGTTGTTTATTGCATTAGGACGTGTCAATTAGTATTTTGGGTAGGTATGATTTCAAAAATAAGATCCACTACAAATTGCCTTTGTGTCAATTATATAAATTCTTTCAGAAGCTTATGTATAATTTTATCGAGTTTTCAGGAGACAAAGATGGTGAAACTGACTCGCACGTACCATGAGCTGGTGCACGTACTAGTCATAGGAGGCTCTGGATTAATGAGAGGGTTGTTCTATTTTTTAGGGATCATGACAACTCTATTTTTTGAGTTCCTCACACCCAGAGAACATAGAGGTTTATGGGTACTGTTTAGTACAACACATGTCTGAATATGTACTTCAAAGGGTATTGAAGGTGAATGCTAGTGAGTACTCGACCTTTGTGCTTAAAGCTAGGAGATATTTATACAACAAAAGAGGGCTTAGGATATCTTGTAGCCCCGAGGGATCAGAAAAATGAGAATGCTAAGAGAGGCATCAACATACTAGTTAGTTTAGGATGAGACCGGGCCTATAGCCTGGTGGCTCCTTAGTAGATGTTTGTCAGAGAATTCAGTGGATGATATACAAATGTTTTTCTTCACATAAGAGTTAGCTCTTTTGGTCAGTTTGATATAGTATATTTTGGACCAGTAATACTTGTTATTGATATGTTTTTATTATATGTAAGTGATCATCAGAAGTTAGATGTGTTAGCTTGGATGGAGGAATAGTAATGTCTCTTGCACACACACACATTGATGTTGAAAGGCATTGTTGTCTTTAGTGATGATATAATGTTATGATGAAAATGTGGTGATAGTAATATTTTAGTAATGAAATGCATTTCATGATGACATGTTGTGAATTCAATTCGGTAAATATGAATGAGAATGATCAGATGGATCAAGGCCCAGTTCATATATGTAAATGAAATGTAAATCAATAGTTGAGTCAAGACTCAACATAGAAGTAAATTATACAATTAAACTAAAGTATTGTGTAAATGTTTTATTAAATATTTATATTGTGTGTGATTTAACAGGGTGACCCTTATTGTACTTTTAGGGGACACCCTATCAATTTTGTTTGGTTTATCAATTTTTTTATCATGATTAATTGGTTTAGTATGACTTGGTTGACATAACATTTTTGTAGTATCATATTAAGTTTTGAGCATTTCATTCATCCATCGTGATGATTATCTCCCATTTTAAAAAATTGAGAGTAGGTCTATTTACGTTAGGTTCAGGTTAGGCGACTTAATCGGGTAACCCATAACATATCCGTTGCTGGTGAGTCAGATTTTGGGTGTTACAAAGGGAAAAAGATTTAATCTTAAAAATAGTACTGGAGTTGTTGGGGGATAATGACCATGGAATTGATGTTGGGTGTTAAGGAGGATGGGTACGAGGTAGGGTTGATGGCTTTGGAATTAGGCTTAGCAGTTAACAGGGTTGGAGTTACGTGGGTTTCACGCTCAAATATAAAAGGAATGGAAGGGTGGGGGGTGCACGACCACATCTCCCTCTTCCCCTTTCCCCTCCCCCTCCTCCTCTTCCTCTTCCTCTTCCCTTCCTCCTCTTCCTTTCTCTTGATTTGTCTTTCTCTCCTTCCTCCCTTGGCTGAACTTGGGTCTAGGGGTGGTGGTTACTTCGTGAGTGTTTTTTCACGGTGCCTTACGTAGTCCCTTATTTCTTTGTTACAGAATAAGGATGTCATGCATCATATATGATTAGTTGTTATTATTTGATTGATGATTAAATAGCACATTATTTGATGCTAATTATAACAAGATTTAAGAGTTTTATCTACACAATAGCATTGTGTTTTTATTATTTAAACAACTAAGTTGTGATTTTATGATATTTAGAATGTGGAATTAGTAGGGATTAAAATTAGTAACTTTACTTGGTGTAAATTTGTTTAGAAATAGGATGAACTAGTTATAATAACCTTTTGTAATGTGTCGGCTGCTTAAAAAGTTTTTTGAATTGGTTTGCCCAGTGGCTATAAATTATGTGAAAATACCTTTTTCTTTACAAAATGAATGCTCCAACATGCCAAGAGTCCTTTCGCTAGATAAGATTTAAACTGCTTCTATTCTTAACCAAGAAAGAAAAGTAACGAAAAAAATTTAATAACTAATCCAAATTATAGACGACAAAATTTATTTAATTGCAAAAATAAAAGAAAAAACATATCAAAAGTTGTTTGAAGGCTTTATACAATTCTTTTCCAATCCCTTTAAATTCTAAAACTACTTAAACAACTTGAGTTAATTCATTTAGATGAGTATTTGCATTATACTTCAACCAACGGGGTATACACTTTTTTGTTATGAAGTGATGGACAAAATCTTAGGCTCCGTGAATAAAAATGAGATCTCAAAGCTATGAAAACATAATCATATGTCAAATTCTTTACACACAAAAAATCTGGACCGCAAAGTAATACAAACAAATTCAAATGTTAAGTGTTGCAACAAAATGAAACCATACGTTATCGTTACACAATTAACAAACTTAATCTTGACAAAACCTGCAGCACTGAATATAGGAGAAAAATATAGAGTAGGGGTTAATGGTACTCAACAGACATAATGCACATTCTAAAAGAAATCTACTAAGATAATTAAACATAGTTCATAGAACGGTTGCATGCACCAAGAAAATCTGAAAGTAAAAATATAAAAAGTAATCACTATCATAATTAAGGCTCCTTACTATGCAAGAAAAGTAAATAACATAAAAATTTTAACCAGTTAGCTAAATAAAATTAGTGTACATACAACATTTTTTTTAAATTAATATTTTTTCAATGTATTTTTTATTAAAATTATTCATAATTACTTTAAGTGGCGCATCCACTCTCTCTCTAGCGAGCAAAAATAAATTTCCCACTGTTTTTATTATCTCCATAGATAACGGATATGAAGTTGGATTTTTTTTCACATAGGAGATCATACTTAATATTAAAGTATAAATATGTCTACTTTTGGTAAAAGTTGAATACTTAAATATTTTCATGTTATTTACACTAATTTCATGCCAATCAAACATCCCTGCGAAGGATGTAGGAAAATCAAATTCAATTTTTAGTTTTAATTTACTTTTTTGTCAAATTAATCCTTCTTCATATTGCCTCTAAGTGGAAGGTAATGATTAAAGGCAAATAGGATAATCACATGAATGGCCGCTGATATAAAGGCTAAATAACAATCACGATTACAGAGCTTGCATAGAGTGGTTCCTCAGCATGTGGTGGAAAGTTCACTGCATAGTTTTGATTTCATTACCAATCAACGACTCCTATGGTGAAATCGCATCAGATGAACAAAAGACATTTTTTACAATATTGGTAGATTGCAAATCGTCAGCAGAGATAGACGCAACCTTGGACTTTGGGAGCAAAGAGTTCTTGTACACTTCCTTGCAAAGCAATTCCTCGTGAGGAAGAAAGGGATCCCTATTAAGAAGAGTATAACTTCAGTTAGCAACAGCTCTGAGAGGAAGCCACTCACCAATTGCAAAATTTATTGCCTTACCGCAGACAGAATCCAGCATGATAAGCCCAAGGAACGGTGATGACAAAGTCTCATGTCTCTCGTACAACCTTATACAAAAACACCATGTTCCAGTAAAGCATTTGGAGGGAACATGGTTATCTTCCCCAAGAGTACATCAAATGCAGCATTATCTCCATCATAGCATTATCTCCATCATGGGTTCTCGAACAACATTCTCAAATGCCGGAGCTAGCTGGTCTTTAATACAATAAGCACAAACATTTGATACTGCCTAAAAACGATTGTGAACTTGAGATGAAAAAATTTTAGAACCTGTCTTCTACATGCCATGCCAAAAATGTAGAAGCAGAAGCTTTTTTGCATATTTAACGAAAAGAAAGAAAAATACAACTCAACTCAATAATTCCTCTAAACAAGTATAAGATCACCAAGTTCATAAACTAATATGCATAAATATAGTATTCAGTAATTAATGAAATGCTTAGATAGATAACAGACCTTTATGTTCCATGCTAATTCCAAGCTGATTAGCAGGTGAGCATGAAAAGGCACGGCCATCAACATCACAAGCATATTCGACGCACTCTGTCTGTTGGCCATATGAAATTCCTTTCCAAAATTTTTCTTACAAGTACCTAGCAGGAAGACGTCCAGCATTAGAATATCTTCGAGAATAAACCTTGTTGGCCATTTTTCTCGAAATCTTTAAAATTATAGTTTCTACAAAGGCAATCCAATCCATTATTTACCAAAGCACGTAAACATTTCTCTTCCAAAAAATAATGTTGCAGGAGTAACTAACCTTTCACTCATAAAAAAGGTCAAATTGTCATCAAAATCCCATTTAGACAACCTTAAAGGTTGAACACGACTTGTAAACTTGAACACAGCTTTCTCCTTCATCAGTACAACACCGACCAGCTACAGAATAATAAGATATAGATGAGAAAAATAACACAAGATGATGAACAAAGAAATTTAAAAAAAACAAAGAACTTCAACAACATTGGGCTACATACTAATTGAGGCATAAAGATGTAGTTCATCTATTAAGATGCAATATGAGTACACAGAGACATCTCGTCGAAAA
Source organism: Piper betle (assembly GCA_033002965.1). Lineage (NCBI taxonomy): Eukaryota > Viridiplantae > Streptophyta > Magnoliopsida > Piperales > Piperaceae > Piper > Piper betle. Next base: position 14,115 of record JAURVB010005486.1, read on the forward strand.
AATACAATCTGGCACCTGTTTAAACCAAAATGACAACACACAAATCACACCAAAATGACAGCACACATATCACAGTGACCAAGCAAAAAAAATTTATATTAGAATTAAAAATAAAAATACATATCAACCATCATAAGGACAAATCAAGCAAAGCATTTGCAAAACAAATTACATTTGTGCAGAAGATCTGGCGGTGGGCAGCCCAATTTGAAAGTATTATGAAGGCTTGGCCAGTGAGAATACTCCCCCTCCCGCTATTAGAGAACATCACCACTCGTGGAACATCTCCACCGCCCGTGGCATGAACCCGGCCTCTTGGATTCGATGACCATTGTTAATGATGGCGGCACCTCCGGTAGGCAATAGCAAAGGATGAACAAATGGAGAAAGATTCCATTAAAGCACCCTTCCATATCTTGCATCACTCACCCTCCAACCCCTAAATCAGTCCCAATCTTGTGGCCGTTATGTGGAAACCTCCAAAACCTATTTCGTCCCTAACGGCGGCAGGGTTAACGACCAAAAATTAGGGAAATAATCCAAATAAAATTACCTAAAAAACAAAATTGTTAGAAAATACGCGATTTATCTCAAGAACCTGTTGGGTAACGGCTGCCAGCTCCATTCCCGTAGCGATAGTCACAAAAAATATGGGAAAAAATCCAACTACAATAAGTTTTAATATATATATATATATAAGTTCGCATGCGCTTTAAGTTTTTCACGGCCCATGTAGCGCAATTATTGTGGGCCGCTGGATTTTGATCCAGCGGCCCACATTCTCCCCTAGCAGAGGCCAGCCCGCCCGCCCATCCACATGCCGTCCCACTCACCCGCCCACCCCCAACTGCCGCCCCCTACCACATCGACCACCACCCGTCTTCGCCACGGCCCCCCACCTGCACCCAACCGCAGCCCCTGCCATGACCCCCACCGCCCCCTCCGCGACCAGGGTGGTGGTCGTGACATGGGGCGGCGGATGGGGGTAGGCGGAGGGGCCGTAACGTGGTGGTGGTGGTCATAGCCGGGGGTTAGTCGCTCGCGGGTAGGTAGGGTTTCTAATTGAGCGTGTCAGCTCGTGAGCATTTAACGTTCGGCTCGGCTTGACTCAACTCGAAACTCGACATTTAAATGCTCGACTCGAACTCGAATCTTACGAGCTGAGCTTGAGCAAGGTCGTGTTCGACTTGACTCGACTCGGTTATAACTCGAACTCGACTCGACTTAGTTATAACTCGAACTCGACTTGGTTATAACTCGAACTCGACTCATAGCTCGACTCGATAAAATAATATAATAATATAGTCTTTATATTATATTATATATGTATATATATACAATATAATAACAAAGAAGCAAGATAGTTGACTTGGTATGGGTTCAAACCAGATTGGCCTCATTTTTTTTAAGTGAAGTACTTTGGACTTTTAATCGAGCTAACGAACGAGTTGACGAACGAGCTCACAAAAATTAAACAGTTTAAGTAATAAAAGATATTCGAGTCGAACTCGAGCATGTATGTCCAAAACTTGTTCGATTTTGAGTCGAGTTCGAACTATTCGAGCCGAGTTCGAACACATGTTGAGCTCGGCTTGTAACACCCCAAATCCGGTTCACACTCGTGAACCAAACTGGCATGTTACAGGCCCCGGTTAGGTCGGCTAACCCGAACCTAACTGGTGTGGATCCAATCTCGGCGTCTGAAGATGAAGATCCAACTTGCTATATGTATGTATCAATGCATAAAACCCTAACAGGATAAGCAATTCTAAAATCGAAAGGGACAGAATGTCCACTAAAAATGCAATTAGGGGCCACCCTGTCAAAATCATAAGCATTATATACGCATAGCAACAATAGCATTCACACAGACTCCTAATCTACTATATTCATCATTCTCTGAACTTTGGATCCTAACCCATCACACTTTTCTTGCGCTACTCTGATCATTTCATTTCATGTCATTGTCATGCCTTAAATATTTAATCATAGCATGTTTATAAAATAACATCATAAACAAAACATTAAACATTCAATCACCCAATGTGTGTGTGCAGAAGATCTTATTGCTCCTCCATCCTGGCTGGCACATCCATCTCGTGCTTATCACCTACATATATATAGGCAAAACGTCAGTAACAAGCGTTACTGGTCAGAAAGAAAATAACTATAACAAACTGACTATGAGAGCAACCTCTCATATGAAAGAAAACAACATATACTCCACGTAAACACTCTGAAGGGCATTACTGAGGAGCCACTGGGCTGCAGACCCTAAGAGCAACCTCTCATATGAAAGAAAACAACATATACTCCACGTGAACACTCTGAAGGGCACTACTGAGGAGCCACTGGGCTGGAGACCCGGTAGCATCCCGAACTTACTGATCTGCGGTTGGTACTGTGCCGCTCTCGACACTTCTTTTTCAGTACTTCTCATGAAACTTTATCCTAAGCCCTCTCCTTACCTCCATATTTCTCCTGGCCTTGAGCACGAAGGCCGAGTATTCTCAGGTAGTCGCCTTTAGTACCCTTTGAACCACAAGTCCGGACATGCGCTGTACTAAACAGTACCCGTAACCCTCCACATTCTCCGGGTGTGAGGAACTCAAACGCAGAGTTGTCAGGATCCCTCGGGAATGGAACAGTCCGCTGACACTAATCCAGAGCCCGCTTTGACTGTCACGACATCCTCTGCATGGTACGTGCAGTCGATTTCTCTATCTCTCGTCTCACAGAAATGCGAAAACTATATATATATATATATATATATATATATATATATGGCTTGGGTTGGGAGTTATATAATAGGCCCGAAGGCAACTTTTGGTGGATCTTGTTTTCGAAATCAACCTCGAGGGATCTCATCCTCAAGGGGTTATTAATCAGGAAAATGTTCGGTTAAATGGCCCGAGTTAAGTGGGATCCGAGAAAACGGCACTTAACCTGTCCTACAGACAATAAATCAAACATACAATAGAAAAAATCGTAAAAATCAGAGAGAAGTCCTAACGGACCTGGTAGAAGCTCCAAGCGTGTCATCGCGCATAAGCGGCGAGCTCCTACTCCATACCTACACATCAAAACTAGATACTAACGCCTGCTAACTAAATGATGGATCAAACTCATTATGATTAAACACACTCACAATACAACATCTACCATAACAATCAACAATTATATAATAATAGGTATGCAAGAAATCCTAACTCGAATTCATACCAATCTTATCATGTTTTTCTAAGTTATGTCGTAATCACTTATCATGCACTCATTGGATCACTTACTATTCATTCTGTAACGTCCCAGCCCAAAGTGCAACGTAATGGGCTACGTCATTTCTTTAAAATGGGTATCCCAAAAGTTAAAGATTGATAGTCCATTCCCACTTATAAACAGGATCTTCTCCCAATAGGTATTAGATGCGGGACTAAGTTGAGGGATCTCACACATTCACAATCACTGAAATCATACAATCATCCCTTCACTCATAATTGGGCATTACTCATAACAGTTAATCAAATCTAGCACACTCTGATAACATTTATCATGACAACTAGTTAATTCTAGCATGCTATGCTAACAAATATCATCAATTTTAAATAAATTAATTAGAGGTAATTGTACCTCACATTGTCGACAATCGGCGACGGTTAAGGTTCCGTCGCGTGTCTCGGAACTCAAATTTGGGGCTCATCGGCGTCCGAAGCTCGATCGGGCTCGACTGGGTGAGCCCCGCGGAAGATCCGGTGAATTGAAGTGAATTCCAGAAATTCCAGTTTTCCGGCGGCTGCTGGCGGTTTTCGGCGGCTTCCGATGGTTTTCCTGCGACAATCGCCGGCAGCGTCTATTGGCCGGAAAGTGGTCGTGTTGGGTACCCTTGGAACCGGCTTGGCGAGCCCGACTCATCTATGAGGTCGACGCAGCCAATGGAGGCGGCGGCTCACCGGAAAAAGGCTAAGATGGAGCAGCAGCGATGGGTCGCTAGATCCGGCCGGCCACGCCGGCGATGGCCTCCACTCCGGTCAGGAAAGGCGGCTGAGGGGTTGAGGGTGCCGAGGTGACTGCTAGATCGCGGTGGCGATGGTGCCCGGTGGCGCGATTGGCAACGGAAGCACGACGCAAAGGCGTGGCTTCCTCGCGTCGCGGCGGCCAGCTCGTGGCCGGGCCTGGTCAGGACGGCAGGGCGACGCCGTGTTCGGGGTGGGCGGCATCGATCGGCGGCCAGGCGGTGTCGGCCGTGGTGGCAGTGGCACGCGAACAGGGGCGGCGCGGTGGTTAGGGTTTGGGCGTGGGGGAGAAAAGGTCGGGATGAAAACTTAGTTGGGTGGCAAACTCGTAAATAATACTTGACTCGTCTCCGGCTCGAGTCAAGTATCATAACTAACTCGAAGTAAATCCTTAAAAAATCCGTAAAAATGGGAAAAATCCCATAAAATCAAACAAACACTAAAACATCATAATGATATGCTCTAAGACTATCAACCCACCCAAACTACCCGTAATGCCTCCTAACGCTATAAACGACCTAACACTAATTCTACGATCCACTATATATATAATAATAATAAATAATAAACTGCATGCCTTCATATACTCTAATAACTCATTCTTTTCTGTTGTGTTCATGACGTCGTCATCGTATACTTGGGTACGCATGATCCTCATAGCTCATACACGCGACTGGCGTCGGCTCAGTGCACGTGTTCTGAAACTGACTCAACTCAAAAAATAACACTCGAACCGACCGGTTCTGAATATAAAACACTGACTCGAATCATGAGTTTTACACGGCT
>JAURVB010005487.1:0-37953 GCA_033002965.1 Piper betle
CATAGGTGTTGACACTACAATAGTCAAAGATCCCTTCATTAGTCAAAGATCTACCATTATGGGCAGTCTCCCCTCTCTATAGTTGCTAGAAAACCGGTCGCCGGAGCCACCAAAGCTGCCGTTGCACCAACAACCCAAGTGGGTTTGTCGGGCCCGTTTAGTGGACCAAGTGCACTTGCTTGCCCGGACCTATGATTGCTTTCCGTTGCCTGTGAATTGTGACTATGTCCGGATGTCTGAATCCTATTCGTGACTCGTCTGCTACCTGTCTTAGCTATTGACACACAACACGCCATTGATCGCCTAGCGCAAGCAACCTCGGCCCAGCACTTGTGTATGCCAACCTGTCTAGTCGAGCATTTTCTTTGTTTGAACCAAACCCAAAGTGGTCCGGTTCAGTTTATTAACAATTCAAAAATAATTTGAAGGCTTTATAGACTTTAAATTGAGGCAAAACTTACTACCCCTACCGTTATTAGACACTCTGGATGTAGTGGTTGGGTTATTTTGAATATTTGTAGACAAAAGGGGATGAACCAGGGCATTGAAGTCAAAGATTTCAAAAATAATTCAACTAAAAGACCGTAAAATTTACTATTTTGTGTAAGTATAAAATCAAAGAAGAAATAGTGGATTATGAATATCATTTAAGTTGAACGTTAAGGAACTACGTAAAAATCTTGTATTTTATTCCTCGTTAACGACATTTTATTTAATTTGCACAATTTCTTTGCTAAGTAAGGGTGCCTTTGGTCCCACCGAAGCCTCTAACCCAACACGAAATGAAGATTAATTTGTGGGACCCACAATTCCGCACCTGAACGATTATTGTAATCTATCTCATTAATTATGATAATTTATCTTATTAATAAATAACAAATATAAATAAATAAACAAAGGATGTTTATAGGAGGAATCTACCATCCGCCTGTACCATCCGACTGGCCAACAATTAATATTACAAGAAAAGTGCCCATCGTGCTAAAATGATGAGTATAGGAATATAAGGTTTGAAACTACAAATATGGGGCTCGTAATTATTCTTTTCTTCTTTGTTCATCAAAACCACCTTCGTCCTCCGATTCCCCACCCCCCCCCAAGGCCCGCCACTGTCGATCGCCACCGAAGCTGCAACCTTCCAGGTACTCCTTCCCCACCCTCTCTTCAAAACCGCACTTCTTTGCTCGATCGAATGATGTACGTCTCGCTATGGTACATGCCGATCTTGTTATTTCGTTTCGTTACAAAGGTTAGGACTACGTCACGAAGTTTGATCTGCTATTTGAATCTCGCTTTGTTGATAATGTTGGGCGAATTTGTGTTCTGTTTGATTCCGTTTGTAGTGGCAATGGCGACTGTGAAGTGTAGTGATTGTGTGTGCTTTGGTTATTTAGCGAATTGGTGATAGTGGTTGTGTGTGCTTTGGTGGAGAAAAAATGGTGATGAAGGTGGATTTGTTTGCTGATTGATGGCAGCCGGCAGCGGATTTGAGGGCTTGTTTGAGCTCCGAAAGTAAGGCTTCGTGGATCTTGTCAGGTTCAGAAGGATTGAGTTGGGGATTGTGGACTGTCCTGTTGCTGTTTCTGGGGGACGGCTCTTGGAGATTGGATGTGGGTTGTGGAAACTTGAGGTTCATTTGTTTTGTCTGAGGTTTTGGAATTTTTAGGGTTTCTTGGACTGGTTGATCATGGCCTGGGAGTTTCTTCTTTGGCTGAATTCCTTCTTTTGTGTCATTGCTCTTCTGGGACTCACGGTTTATCAGGTATTTCGTTTTAATGCTCACCGAAGAATTTGGTAAAATGCTTTTCTTTTTTATTAGTGGCCGCCTATTGTTTTGAGAATTGCTTCTGGGCATGTCAGTTGATGTTTCTCACTTTTCAAGCTCTTCGTTGTGTTTTGCAGCTAATTTGCTTATCTGATTTGGAGTTTGATTACATCAACCCATATGATTCATCTTCTCGTATCAATTCTGTGGTTATTCCTGAATTTTTGGTTCAAGGAATATTAACTGCTGTATATCTTTTGACATGGCATTGGTTTATGTTTCTTCTCATGGCACCCATTATGTACTACCACATACAATTGTAAGTAGACTTTTTTTCGGGCTGTTCATTTAATCTTTGATGCTATTTTTTGCCGTTATTCATATTTTTTATTTTCACATTCAACCTTAGGATTGGTTATATTATCATGCGCTTATATCTTGAAAAGTTTTAGCGTCCTGTTTGCTAATTTGCATGCTTACCACAATAGGGTTGCCATGAACTACCAATGGTTAGAACCTAAAATTTGTTATTACATCAAATGTGTTGTTAACCATTAAAGTGCTGAATGTGGGGGTATTTTCGGTACTCCAACAGAACTTATCCAGTTGAACTGAGATGTTGGTGGTTCTGCTTCAGCCTTAGTTTGTTTTAATTATTTTGTTTTGCTTCAGCGATTTGGTAAAGAAGAGATCCCTGTGAGTTAATCTTGGACTTTCCCCCTGTTTTTGACTGTTCATTGTGCTGCGGTCTTAGAGAGTGCATTTTCTATATACTGAATACCTGTGTTACAAAAGTTCAGCTCTAAGTTGGGTGATGAACAGATGAGATTAGATCTATCTCAATGGAAGTAAACTTCTAGTTGCAATAAATTTCAGATTAAACTGATATGTAGGTTTTGTTAAAAATTGGTCTATCCTCAGGACAAGTTGTCATGAAAAACTAACCCAGGCTTGACTGATATCTGAGTCAAGCAATTAAGCGAAAATGACCTGGAATGGAATATAATCATTGAAGTGATCAATGAAGTTTGAAAAGCACGAGAAATCGTTGCACAAATACATTACTAACTACATATTTTACATGGGGTGTTCTGTATTATTGAGACTGTTGCTTATTTACTTACCGTTAACGTTTATCTTGTTCAAATTTATAAATGAAGGAACAATTTGATTTCATTCTTAGTATATGTAGAACTTCCCTAAAGCTATGCTTTTGATTTTCCCTCGCAGGTATTTGAAAAGGAAACACCACATAGATGTTACTGAAATCTTCAGTGTACTTAATGGTGAGAAGAAGTACAGGATGGTTAAGCTCGGTTTCTACATGATCTTGTTCTTCATTGTTATTTACAGGTTTGTCTTTGGATTCCTGCATCAAGTTGTCATCTTTAGTTAATTTACATCAGGCTGTCTGCCAGCCAGTCACATTTGTGAATTCTGAATGATAGATCTAACTTTATCCATATTCAGTTCTCAAGTATATTTTCTTTACAATGCTCTCAAACTCCAAGGCTGGTTATGCATATAAGATTTCATCATTAAAGAAAGGTCTTAATTGTTGTGCTCGAATCTCTTTGTCAAAATCTTAAGATGTTTAAGGCTCCAATACTAAGCTCAATATAGAATCAACAACTGGCAAGTATTATATCCCAAGTAATTGAATATGGTGTTGTGAGATTACTTTAGTACATCTTCAGATTTCAGCACTAACCCATCAGCTGAAGAATGTGATTGTAGCTTGATATCATGAAATGCGAATAGGTAGAAGAGAGATTTTTTTGTTTGGCATAATTTTAAACTGCAAGTTATTAGATCAAGGAGTTTGCGCTGCTTATATGATCTGTTTTTATAGTGATACTAATTTTTCTAATATTGCTGATATAAAAAACATCCTAGCTCTAGTTTGAGATTTATTTATAGCATAGATCCTAGTTTAGGATCCATGTCCTGTCACCTTTTCTATATCAAGTGGAAGAAATAGAATAAGAAGGAGAATATAAGCGTGTTAACACTGTACAAAGTTTCCATATTTTGTAGTTTGCGATATTATTCTCCGACAACCATTGCAGTTGCAACCTTGTGCAACAGAGACACCTTTTTTGTATGTTGGGTGTATTTCTTCGTCAAGGTTATATGTAACTTTTATTTGGAAATATGAATCATGTCTATGTTATCTAAAGCAGGAAATACTTGATTAATATTTGTATTCATTGATTCAGGGTCCATTTCTGTTATCGTCTTGGATAGGGACTCTTGACAACACGTGCATGAATCTATATGGTGTCATTTTCTTCTTTCTTGTTGTTTGTTGATACAGGTTGGTTATAACTGCTGTTACATCACTAATGGACGAAGATGATGGTTCTTTTGAATCAAGGGTGTTCTGATTTCCTGTAGAAATAATTGTTTAGCCTTCTCAGTAAGTGATTTTGCCAGCTATTACCTTTTTCATTGTTTCTGTTTGTTGGGATGAACATATTCTTTTAATGCATTCTGGTTTTTTTTTTGACGTAGCTCCTAGTTATGTTTATGTAGCCCATTTATCCGTATAGATTAAAGAACAATGGGGATTTGAGTTACTCTTTTCATTGTTATCTTTTTATTAAGGTTGGACATATGTTTCTGATGAAATATATTTTTGAAGTAGCTCCTAGTTATGTTGATGTGGCCTATATTTACCAAGCTGCATTGGAAAGTCAACTGATAATTCAAAATTTTTCTTTTTTCTTTGGAGAAAAAACATTTGTGGATAAGCTAACTTAATCTGCCTTGGTTTAGAAGTCACGGATGTCATTCAAGAAGTGCTATCAAGCTCGAGTTTCTTCTTTATTGATAACTCATGCATTTGGTTATGTATTTTAAAGTTCTACATTTATTTCTTCCTCCAGGGCGTGCATTGCTGGTATCAATTAAATGTCTTGCGTTTTCATAGGGCATATCCCTACAACTAGTAGTGCTATGATGTCAGAATTCAATGCGCTGTAGAGCTGCGTTCTCTAATTCCTTCCAATGTCACAAACGGAGCTTTAAAGAGATGGTACCCATGGTGAAAACCGGATAGTATGGAAGAGCCACTCGATGGAAATCCTATTTGAGCTTGTTGAGTTTCTTTTTTCTTCTGTTTTTGTTTGTGGAACAAACCCTTTGTGTGTCTTGTATTACATAACATGTATAAGATTTTGATTTCTCTGGGTGGCGTGAGAGGCTTGAAATCAGTGCATTGCACGGTTAATGGTTTATTCACTAAAAGTCCAATGTCAAGCCTTGTGCGAAGCTTCAATCGCGAAATGTTTGTTGGTTAGAAGTAGCGCATTTGGCAAAGCAAGTGGTTTAAGTACTAACTTTCTGTGTTTGGAGGCGGATCTGCGCCTAGAGAAAAATGTATTTATTTTTTTTCTTCCAGGCAAAAAATATATCTTTACTTGAGGGGTGAAAAAAACTCCTTTTCACGCTGCAAAATATGATCCGCCTCTTTAAATGTAAAATTTCGGAAGTCCCTAAAGTGAAGCCTTGAACTTCAAAATGTTGTTAATTAAAGTTAGTGTTAATACTACATGTTTGTGCACGTGTGTGTGCGTGTATATATGTTTATATATGTGAGCTAGAGTTCATATAGTTTATGTAAATTACACTTTTTATTTAGAATAATTTAATAAATCTTGCTAATTAAAATTTGCATATAAAAAAAATAATAATAATAATAAGGATAATTATAAAAGTCTAATTCAATTTAATACTTCTAACCATCTTACTTATTAAAATAATTGTAATAAAAAATAATTTTAAAATATCTATTAATTTTTTTGAAATTCTAAGTGTAAGTCATAATGATATCAAAATAAGATGAAATTTTATCCTTTAATATATATAATAATTATTTTTTAGGCTCATCAAAAAAATTAAATTAAATATATAACTCTTATATATTATATGAAGAATAACTCAACCTAATTCTTTTGATATACATATGTTAAGTATTTCACCTTTTGACGATGTAGAAGCGAAAAAATAAAACAACAATGACTGTTAGGACCATTTGTATCAAATTTTTTTATTAAAAACTTTTTTACGCCTCTCTAATTGTAATTAAATATCTCTTCCTCATTAAATTTTCTTATAATTAGAAAAAAAATTTTGACCAATAAAAAATTCGACCATGGTATCTGATGTGGACCCGGACATTCGTCGTGTCCGTTAAAAGATTTTCTTTTGGTCGTGACCGCCAAACTGTTCGATAAACTCCTCCTCCGTCTTCGCCCCTTCGAGTCGCCGCCGCTCCCCTCCTCTCTTCTCCGGTGAGTCTTCTCTCCCCTCTCTTATCTTCTTGATTGCTATCATCATCGTCTTTGATCATGTTTGTGCAGTTTGCAATCCAACAACGATAAAAATGTCCCCTTTTTTTATTGTTTTTGATGTTGTTATTGGAGGAGCAGATTGACTGATTTGTATGTGTTTGGTGCCTTCTTTTTATATTCTCTTTTTTTGCAGATATCTTGTACAAATCCTACTCAGGAGGGATTCACATGCAGGTATATGTATATATATATATATAGAGAGAGAGAGAGAGATCGGTATTGGTTTTGTGTGTGCTGGTTGAAATTAGCCTATTTGATCTTATTGATTTTGTTTCTTGTTTGCAATGGAAAATTTTTTTTTTGGGGGGGGGAATTAATGTTTTCCTCAAATGCGGGTATTTTTTTGTTTAATCCCATGTGACTGATTTGCACTGGTTTTGTCTGTGCTCGTTGAAATGAGCCCTCTTGAGCTTATAGACTTTGTCTCTGGTTTGTAGTGCGCTAACTGTACAGTATAATTTCAGGGTATAATGAATGTTTTGTTCATAGGTAATACCATGGGAAGCTTATAGGAGCTTCTTGGGTTATGAGTGAATTGTTGCTTGTCTGAGGTTCATGCTTGGATCTAGCGCTCCTTCAATTTAGTAGTTTTCAGATAAACACCCGATATTGATTGTGAGCGTGCTTTAGCCTTTTATATTTCTTCCATGTCTTATGTAAATGACGGCCTGTTAGTGGTTAGTTTGTGTTTCCTTTAAGATAATAATAAATTGCGATCAGTTGATCAAGGAATCATCTTACTATGTGTTTTTTTAACTCTTACAAGCCAAATGTTTAGTCTTCTCTTTGTATCAATGGAGACATTACTGATTACGTGAACAGATACATGGTAGTATGAGGAAAAGTGTAAGTGCCATTCACACTCGCAAAGTACATCTTCTCCACTTTTTTTACTGTAGTGCACCTTTTCAAGATGGTTGTAGGAATCTCTGTTTTTTCTTTTTAATTATTTTTTTCATTTTAGAATCTTGACTAATTTCAATAATATGACAATGGCTATTCTGATAATAAAAGAAGTTCTTTTAATTTTACAACATGTAAAGGTATTAAAACTAGGAGATTCTTTCTCAATCATTGTAGAATCATAAGAATAACATACTATGGCTCCATCACTTGACCTGCGTGCATTCCTTGTCCGGGCCCGTGTTTTGAGGTTGTACAGAAAAGCACTACGAACTGTTTTAAGGGCTCCTCCACATGCCAGAGGTGAGGATTGCTTTATTTCTCATAATACTATTGGCTAAGATAACTCGATTATTTATTGATTGCATATAATGTTAGTTTAGCACAAGGAAATCCCAGAAATTGTCCACTCAAAAATAATATACGGGGGTGACATTATGCCATGATGATAGTATTGTTTGCAGTGGAACTGAGGAGAACCATAAGGGAAGAGATGGAGAATAATCGGAACTGTGATGATAAGCAGAAAGTTCAGTTTTTGATTAGTGAGGGATTGCAAAGGATAAAGCAGCTGGATGAAATGCTTGATATGCAAGAATAAGAGTTAGGCAAATCTTCCGTCTTCTTGTAATTTATCTATGTAAGTTGATTTTGCTGTGAAAGATATCAAAACAAAAAAAAAGGTTAAAATTTATCACCTCCATGGTAACACTGACATTATGCCAAAAAGTTGTTTGCCCTTCTATACTGATTTTCATCATGGTTTTCTCATACCAACAATCTTATGTTTTACCTATGTATTAGTATTAATAACTCAGGTTCCTAAAATATTTTCACCATCAAAACATTGTTTAGTCTGTAGTGCTTCTGTGTCATATGCAATAAAGTGCAGATTGGGCATTTATTTCATCTTTGAACGAAGCTAATAACAGTAGTAAAACCTTTTGACTTTTGACTACACTCGATTGTTTTATTTTATTGGGGTTAACTTCTGCATAGCCTTGTAAACCTTTTTTTTTTGTGCTTATGTGGAAATAACTTATTTCCTTCCTGTAGTGTGCTTAACTATGAGCTTTGAGCTAGTGTTTCAAATTTTTCTATGCTTTCACGTGACCAGTAAATAATGTGTGCCTGGCATCAAGAATTTTATCTGCTAACCAATTAGATCAGTGCAACTAACTGGACTCTTTGAACATTTTATTTTACAAGGGACTTTGATAATGAGTTGTTGAATATGAATTTGGTGGAACCTCATCAATGGATGCAAAGACTGCAAAAATGTATGCGGGAGTAAGTCATGTGTAATGAAAATTTGAATGGTTAGAATATGAAATTCTTGATGACAACACATGAAAAAAGTAAGATCACATAAGAATAAATGCGGAGTTTTGATTTTGTTTGAATTCATCTGTTGCCGTGTGTGCAGAGGTTTGATTGTGGGAACATCTAATTTGTAAGATAATATATTGATATAACTTATGTTTTTGAGGATAATTAAATTGTTTTGTTCTTCCTTCTGTGTTATTTAGCTTGATTCCTGTTGTAGTACTTGAACTCTGATCTCGTGGAAGCATGTTTGTGATGATTTTCTCAGTCATATTCCCCCTTTTTTCTGGTTCATTCTTTTGCTAAGATCAGTTGCTTTGTAAGCTTTATGCAGGTGATTCATTTGCAATGGACAGCAAGCCAGATTCGAAAGATTTGGTACTTACAGCTGTTGATACAACCTTTGTTGCCACTTCAACCAAGAGAAAGAAGAAAACACCCCCTGATAAGTCAGATCACAAGAAAAGAAGGCAAATTACAACGGTTGGCAAGCATTTTATCAAAAGCATCCTAACAGATGAAAGCCAACATGATTATTTTAGGCTACAATTTAGGATGTATCCTGCAGCATTCAAAAACTTGTGTCAAGTTTTGAAGAGTAAAGGTCTTTTACAAAATACAAGAGACATATGCATCGAGGAACAACTTGCAATGTTTTTATTGCAGCTTGGCCATTGCCAGCGCTATAAAGTGATGGTGGAAAAATTTGATCGTTCTACATGGACTGTTAGTACTTATTTTAATAGGGTATTGGAAGCAACTTTGAAGTTAGCCAATCAATACGTTCGACCTCCTAACACCAAAACCCATCAAAAAATATCTACAGATGTTAAATATTTTCCATACTTTGAGAACTGCATTGGTGTCATAGATGGCATTCATGTGCCTGTGCACCTTGTTGGCCCTGAACGAGTTAAATACTTGAACAAGAAGTCAGAAATGACGCAAAATGTGATGGCAGTTTGCAATTGGGACATGGAGTTCATATTTGTATTAGCAGGTAAGGAAGGTTCTGTGCCTGATGCGCGCATACTAAAGTCAGCATTGGAAGTAAAGGCTGGAAATTTTGTCGTTCCATCAGGTTAGACATTCTTGGTATTTATTCCTATTTACCATTTTATCTCATTGATTTAAGTTTACTTTTCTTTTCTCAATAAGAATGAAAATCGGCTGTAAGGCTTAGCTGTAAGACCCAATCACATTAAAAGGTGATAGTCATCCACATGCAAAGGGCAGTTAAGAATTTTTCCGTGTGAATAAATACTTGCATGTTGTTGTCACCTTATTGGGTTGTACAACCTAATTAGCTGCCAGGTCGTATAGCAGTTCTGGAATTGATTCTCTGTACATTTGTAGGCAAATACTTCCTAGTTGATGCTGATTATGCCAACATGCCAGGCTTCTTGGCCCCTTACCGGCAAGTTCGTTGGGAACTGAAAGATTTTGATAGAGATCATCCTCCTCAAAACCCAGTAGAGTTGTTTAATTATCGTCATGCCTCTCTATGGTCTACTATGAGGTCTGCTATTGGTGAACTGAGAAGCAGGTTCCCCGTATTGAATGACAAAACAGCTTTCCCCTATTCCACCCAAGTAAAACTTGTTTCAGTGTGTTGTGTGCTACATAATTACATTAGGTTGACGGAGAGCTCTGATAGATGGTCTGAAACGGCAGTTATTGGTGATGGTACTGACATAATCGACGATGAGGAGGAATTAGCTTGTCTTAGTAATCTTTCGGAGGAGCAAATAAATGCGTGGTTAATCTTCCGTGATGACGTTGCTCAGAGAATGTGGGAAGACGTCCATACTGGTAAATGCCCCCTTTGGTGACATTATCTATCTTGTAAAGTGGAGAGACTCTTTAGTTTTGACATGCTGAGGGCAGATCCTTAATAGGTATTTTTGCTAATCACATATTAACTCTCTTCAGAAGTATCTTTCTTGTTGCCCTAGCCTTTTTGTGTCCTTAAGTTATAGTGGTTTATGAAAGAAACAAAAAATTCTTCAAAGTACTGGTAGTTCTAACGCCACATTTACAAAAACTAATTGCTTTAAACTTTTATCATAATCCATTTGAAGAAGTTCGAATAGGTTGACAATGGATAAGGTCAACGACTCATACTTTGCTGATGGCCTATTTATTCACGGAGATGGAAGTCAAAATTGCTGTGAATGTAAAATTTCCATGAGTGGGAAATCTAGTTGTATATTTGTCATACTATGGAAAAAATAAGAAAAACCAGTTTTGTGCTCAATTTGATAAATACCCCATTAAGCTCGTTAACTTATCTACTAACCTATTTTGCTTTATTGGTGAGAATTCATCATACATGATACATTTTTAAATTAAACACTTGCAATGATATTTGCCATTGGTAGAAATAATCATAAAAGTATATTTTTAAATTGAGCACTTCTTGTAACAACAGGATCATATCGTAAGTGTAAGCTCAGAATTGATCATTGTGTACACAAATTCTCCTCCAAGAAAGGATGAGAGGACCTAATAACTTTGTGTCTCTCTGATGTAAATAACTCAATTAATAACCTCGGATTTTTAAATAAAAAAGAAGGAGCCAAATTAATTTTTATTAATAAAGAAGTTTAAAAAAATTAAGCTTTGATTTAAATAAAGTAAAAAATAAAATTAATAAATTAAATTATTATAATCTATTTTTTCGTATAATATAAGTCGTGCATTAATTAAACACATCAAGATTAGATTAGTGCAGGTGATAATGAACCCTAATATAGGTATTAAATTTGAAAGCTAGTGAGTAGTAAACAACTTTAAATCGGCGAAACCGTAGAATCGCTCCGGCGACTCGTCGCCGTCTCCCATGGCGTCCAACGGCGGCGGCGGCGGCGACGGCGACGATCCCTTCCTCATCGGCGACGAGAGCGACGACTCCTACGTCCCCCAAGACGAGGAGGAGGAGGACGACGGTGGCGAGTATTCCGAAGAGGGGAGCTCGGAGGACTTGATGCTCAGAATCGACGAGGCGATGGCCCCGGCCGAGGCTTTGTTGGATGAGATGATGGGTCCTTTGCGGCATCGTCTGGCGGAGCAGGAAAGGTTGTTGGAAGGGCGGGGTATGGCCCAATTGACGTCCGAGGATGAGGAGGAAGAGGTGGAGAGAGGTGGTGGGGAGGTTGGGGTTTCTGAGGTGAGTTCGTCCGAGGGGAGGAGGATGAGAGTGGAGGACGAGACGGCGGTTTGGGAGTATGAAGCGGACTGCTTCGTGTGCATGGAGCCGTGGACGGAGGAGGGACGCCATCAGTCTTGGTAATGTTGAGATATCTGTGAAATTTGATATCTTTGTCTGTAAAGATTCAATCTTGCGTTATTTGTAAAATGTTTAGTCTTGCCTCGGGGGCTTCGTTTCTCTGAAATTTACGGATTGTGATGGGAACTGGGTGTTTCTTTGTCGATGAAAGTGTCTCTTACTTGCCACTTTTATGTTTGCATAGTTGAAGTGTTGTGAATTTCATGGGAGAGCAGGCATAAGGATGCATCTTGTTATGATGTACTGGTGTTCCTTTACAATGTCGAGTCTTTCTTTCTCTGAAATTTACAAATTGTGCTGAGAATTGGGGATTCCTTTGCCTATGAAAGTGCTTATAAGTTACCTTTGTTGTTGTTATTTACTCGTGTGTATGCCTTACATGTTTGAAATGTCGTGAATTTTATCTTAAAACAACTAAAAGGGTGCATCTTGTTATGAAGTACCTATACAGTAATTCTTTTTATGGTGGTTGATTCTTAAGATTTTTATGCCATGCTTGCAGTTCACTGGCATGTGGGCACACATTTGGCAGGTCATGCATAGAGAAGTGGATAAGTGGGTGCAAGAAGAACATTGTAAGATGCATTTTTCTTTTATTGATTTTGTAATTGTTTAAGCTTTCATTCTTTGGTCAAAAATCGAAATTATCTTCCATTTGTTGATTTTTCAGTGCCCCAAATGTAAGAAGCGTTGTAAATTATCAGACATTAGACCCATTTATCCAAAGCGTGTTGCTGTTATAGATAAAGTCCTAGAGAAGGTGTGCTTTAACCATACTTCTTGCAGGGTTTGCTTGTTGATCTTTTGTGTATGGTTGAAACAATTTTTTTATTTAATGTAGGAGTTGGATATTATGCGAGCTGAAAACAGGCTGCTTGAGATGGAGGTACAATACTAATGAGCTGTTAACTCATATAGAATAGCTACTGGTTTTGTTTACAGTATGTTAAATCTTTATGTTTCTATTGGCAGGTTAAGAATAAGGCAACAATGCTTGAGAGTGCAAATTCAGAAATTGAAAGAATGCGCAAAGAAATGGTTTGAAAATTTTACTATCAGCTTCATCATAAATTTATTGTCTTATCGCTCAGTTACTTTTTATAATTTACTGTGGATTCTATTACTAATGCCATATTCAAATTTGTATCGTAGTTTCTATCATAGCTTTTTATTAATTTGATAAGCTTGTCTCATGTATGGTTTTAAAAAATATCACCTAGTTGATAAGCTTGGATAATTTTAGCCATGTCTTTCATAGGAACACCTTATATTATCTCCTGATTTTATTACAAACAGAAAATATAGCAATGCTGTATCAGTACATTGAAAGAGTAGTCTACTGTTTGGATCTGTGCTGGAACATATGTTTTAGTTGTTAGTTAGTTTTAGCTAAAAAGCCATATGAATCAAATCCATCACCTGTTATTTTTTAATTTATTTTCTAACATACGAGCTGCAAGCTTGTCTCTTGAATTTGGCATGTCTGAATATTATTTTCATTTATTTTCTCTATTTGATGCTTGTGGATTTTTGCTTTGCCTATATAGACACTATTTTTGCCCTGACAAAGCTTATATTTATTTAGGAAAAAATGGCAAAAGAAGCTCAGGAAAGGAAGGTAAAGCTTCCAATCATTTTTTATATCTTTCATGCAAATATAATTTAATTTTTTTTGCGCTTTTCATCTTTCATGTATTGATCTGAAACTGATTTTATAGAGTGACCTCTGCTGCGAAGTCAGGTCCCACAAAGGACGTAGGAAGAGGCTGTTCGGGGCATATGATGAGAGAAATGATTTACAATCTGGTATTCTTCTATATGCTTAAATCATAAAACATTGTTAGTCAAGTATAAATATATGATTCATGAAGAAAGCCCTGTCTGCAATGTGGCAAAACTTTTCAAAATAAAGAACCCATTCCTGGAAAAAATGGAATTATAATTTGTGCTGCGACTAACTACAATACATACGTTGTGTCTGTTTTCTTGTTAGACGGAATATTTGACAATCTAGGTGAAAAAATTTTGTAACTAAATGTTAGGTTATCATGTAAGAATTTTTTATGTTCTTATTCATCACCATTATATCTAAGGCTCTAATAGAAATGAAATCTCAGCAAGATTGTTTGGTTCTTAATTGACAAGGAAAGAATGATGAGGATTTTGCAGTAGCTTGTTGAGTCGGAGATGTCCACAAATTCTCACCAGTTAGTATCCCATCCACCTTTTATAGTTTAAGTATGAATGAAATATTCTAAGTTTTTCAAGCTTTCAACTTAGATAGAATTCATATTGACTGATTACTGGTTAGTGACTCATGTGTACACTTATTTCTTTTTCTTTTCTACTTGCTAAATATTATATATTTTGTCTTTTTTTAAACAAAAAAAATCTTTGCTTGCAGATTTTGCATTTGAGACAATCAAGTGTAATCAAAGAGATCCTCCCTGCAGATTTCGTTTAAAGGTTAGTTTTATTTTTATTTTTTAATTTTTGGACATTGGGTTGTCTGTGAAATCATGACACTAGAACAAACGTTGTTGTATTTTTATGACGCAGGAAAAAGAGTACTTAATTTAATACTTACTGAATATGTACTTATGGTGTTAATGCCCTATTTAGTGATGTGCTCCTTTTCTGTTATTTATGTTAGCTACCTCTCTGCTAATTCTAATTATTAGGTATGCTTATATTTACTGTTGCCTACAGCAAGAGTTTTGGGTGGATGGTGCTCGGGTGTTTGACATGGATGCTTTTAGTGATATTATGTTGCTGTCTCGAAGACTTCATGGAATAGATGGAGGTTGTGTCCTTAGCAAAGTACGGTTTGTTCTGTTTAATACATGTTTGAAAGGTTATTTGTTTAGATGATCTGTTTTACGAATGGGAAAAATTATTTTCTATGAATTCGCTGCAATCTTGTAATTGTGGTGCCTTCACTGGGACATTTGGAAGAGGGCTTTCATAAAAATTGCCGAAAAAGAACCACTGAGTCTCATGATCATGGGTCCTGCAAACATACTGCACTTAACAAGCTGTGGTGTGTTTGCTGGGGAAATTTTTTTCTTTCAAATAGTGTGTGTTTTTGTTTTGCCTGGCTTAAGCGTTATTTGGAAATTTTCTCCTTTTTTCAGATTAGCTTATTGGATCCTTCTGAAGGTGAAAACATACCACTTCCGCCAACTCATAAAGCTATCCGAGATTTATGCATATCTCAGCGTCCTGACAAACTTGCATTAATGGCATCATTAGGGAAGAAGTTATCCATTTTCAGGTAGTATTTTTGTTGCACTGAATTGATTATTTCCTTCGTACATTTAACTTCTAATTTTTTATGGCTTTTCTTTTCTCTTCTTTTTTTTCAGCTGGCAAAGCAACAACTTGGTTCATACATACGACTTACCAGTGATATTTCCTCCCCTTTACCATATAAAATATTGCAAGTTAAAATTTAGAGTTAGGCTGATTTCGGCTGTCATGTCCATCTCTTGTCAATTTGAGTTGCTAATATGGGATGGTCATTAAAAATATTTAACAATGTTTTATTATCATAGCCATGCATCATGGTGTAGAACTATAGTCAAATATTGCGATATAGAGAGCGATTATTTAGTGCATCATCTTCATCATAATCATCAGCATTACCAGCGCTATCATCCCTTATTTCAGCTAGGCTGGGATAGGAGGCATGATTAATTTATTGCCAGTTTGATCTTATCTCTGCTTGTTTGTATGGTGCAGGCTCCTGCATGGTCATGTGCGTGGGATGTCAACGATGTTCATCATGTATATGGTGGCTTACAGGTATATCTTGTGATTATGTTTTTTACTGGGTATGGACAACTTAAATTTCTTACACCTTTATGCAGAATGGAACGCTTGTGATGTTTGATCTACGACAAACAGCTTATCCTGTGGCCTTGATCAACGGGATTAGTAGCCTTCCAGTTCACACTCTTCACTCTGTTCAGAGTGATGGTCGACAAAGTGCTGCCAGGACAATTATTGGTGGATCCGCTTCTGGTCTTTGTGAGTGGAATGTTCTTGATACAGACAACAAAAGGTTAGTATTATTAGCTTTTAGGATATGGAGGGGGGATGCCAATATTGTGTATGAAGCGTTCTGTGCATCTTTTATGTCTGACTAAGACGATAGTTTAGTGCATCTGCTTTCCGTTATTGTTAAACCAGATAAACAATTTAATACTATGGTTTATGTATATATAAACTTCTGAATTTGAACATCATTTTCATCATTACCTTTTAACAATTATGCTCAGGTTTATGTATATACATATAACATACTGACCTTTCCTATAAGTTCATAAAGTTAAATCCAACGCAAACTATCTATGTTGGATACAATATTTACGTTTCTAATTTGAAGTTACTGTGTTGGATTTGGGACCAATTAACATAGGAGCGACTGGTGAGTGATACATAATGCATGCTGAATGTGAGAGAAACCAACTTGTGATACAAAACCCATGTGGCCGACATCAGCCTAGATGAGTATCATAGGAAATTTAATTGTATGTTGCTAGTTACATGATATGTTAAGTAGGTCAAAAACGTTAGATGCAGTAGATAGAGAATTTTGATAGGGACTTAAAATATGACCAGCCATATTGACAGTAGACCTTTTTGTCATGGAAACCGAATAGTTAAGATGTACTCGATCAGAATTTGTAAAACAAGGTTTGTAATTTCTACTCTTTTCTCTGCTTTATTTACTCTCAAGTGATCCCTTTTTACTTCTTTTTCTCAATGTACATTTTGTAGACGTTATTGTTGAAATGGGAGTTGAAATTTGTTTGCCATGTACTATTTATTGATGACTGATAACTTTACATTTGAAATCAGTAGGCGACAAGTACATAAAGGACAATTGAATTTGTGGATGGTTAAATTTTTTCTTCATTTTTTGGTAGTGGTGGTAAATGGTTTCTGAATTTTATTGTGACACTTGGCAAGTGATACATAAAAGAACTATTCCACTCATGGAAACTTATTTATATTTCTTTTTTTCTTTGATAGTGTGTCTTATCTTATTCCTAACATGGTGAAAGAAGGTGTTTGCATTTCACTTGCTCACTGTGCGTCCTCTAATGACATGGTTGCTACGTATCGGCAAAGAGTACAGACCGATAATGCTTCTCAACCAGGAATATCGCCGGCTTCTTTTCCTGGTTCACCAACGTTAGGTTCTCATGTATACATCAAACAGGAAAAGGGAAATGCGTTTAATGCTCATGAACCGAAGTCCTTGTATGTTAGTGAAGTTCGAATGCCAAAATCCGCAATTATAAGCTTCGAGAATGGTTGTTCAGTTTTTGCGTATGGAGATGAAAGAACTCATGCTGTGGCTGTCAAGGAGTTGCCTTCTCTTGATTATGTGAATGGTTTGAGGCCTCACGAGCGTCATATTCTGGATGTCAAATGTGCTCCGTCTTCTAACCACTCCAGCCTCCTGGGATGCATTAGCGAAAACAGAGCTCAGGTTTTTTCTGTATTTTCTTGACGACGTAAAAATTATGGTGTATGGGACCAATTTTGTGCATATTTTTTCATTCTACTTTGCAAAATATGACCCATCTCTGGTTGAAGTCTGATCATGGCAGGCAATTTTAGTTCATTGTAAGCCCATGTCCTTTTTGGTGGTGGGTGGTTGCATGCCTTTTGTTTTTGAGCCTCTTACTCCCTCCCACCGGAAATATTTAGACGGGAAGAAGAAACAGGTGGAACGGGCCTGTGTTTGTGTTGTCCAGCGTTATTCGCACCCAGAAATCATGTCCAGCTATATCCACAAAGTGGTCGGAAATTGCTTCTCTCCGGCGTCGGCTTCTTACCGGTGTCCGCCTCTTCCGTCGTCTCACCTCCGCTCCTCTCCCCCTCTTGGTGAGTCCGTCTTCTGCAGCGGTCACCGACTATGTGTAGCAATCATCATCCATCCTCTCTCCCAACGTCGTGATTCATTTCCATGGCCATTACCATCCCCTGTGGTTGCCCATTTGATGTTATCTTTCCGATGCCAACATGGGCCCTCGACCCCCGCCGTCTTCTCTTTTTTTTTTTAATCACAGCCGCAGTCTACCTCCACATCCACCGTCGACCAAAGCGGTCGATGTTGCTCTCTTTTCTTCCTTTTTCTCCTTTCTGAATTTTTTTTATCTCCTTTCTGAATGTTTGATTTATTTGAATGTTATATTATTTACATTATTGAAAAAAAAATTTTAAGCATATTATTTTTGTGGTGGTACACATTAATTTGTTATTTGATTAGTTCTATTAAGTAATATTGATGTTGTTAAGTATTTTTTGTTAAATAAATGATTACATGGAATTAAGCCATTCTTTAAAGCTCAATAATGCAAGACACGAGGTCCGGGATTATATCTAATCAGACATAATGTCCGTCAAATTGTGTCGGAAATGAACTTTATATCTTTTGTATGCATGTCTAAAGCGAGTAACAAGCCGTTTGATTGATTGATAAATGGGGCTAAAAAGTCTTCTGGACATTTTCTGAGTGGGAAAAGCCAAAGTTCAATGGGACGATACATCGAGGCTGCTCTTAATGATGCCCATAAATGATTAAATATTAAAAACTATGTCTGATCTGTTAATAAATTATACCTTTGCTTTGGAAATAAATAAATAAATATGCCTTTGTGAAAGTAAGGGTTGACATTGACAATATCATGGGACACATGATGTCGGTAGGGCATCCAAAAGTGGACTATTTTGTTTTGTTTTCTTTTTTTCAATGACTCACAAAATTTAACAATTAATAAAAATGCCCAATTTGGATAACTATGGATTTGGTGAATTGACCACAAAATTAGAATATTATTAAATTTCACGTCTAATTTTTATTTTTTCTATTTGTAAGTTGTTGGGTTATGGCATCTCTCTTGATTTTATGTACATTTTATGCTTTTTATTTCGCATTCAATCAACTCAACTACCTTTTAAGCATTCACATATAAATCAAACACAACAAGCAAAACCAATCATCTTACAATTAAATGTCTTTCCTTTTTAGTAATATATGTTCTTGTTGTGTGCTATTAATTGTGTCAGTTTTTCATATATTAATTTGTATGGGAACATATGATCATTATCTTTTTGTAATTTATAACTACCACATTTTCCTATACAAAAAAAATATCATCAATTACAAATTAGGTAAGATAATTTTACATGAGGACTTTGAGGGCACCTTTACATTAAAACTTAATTATTAACATATATTTTGCATGATCAATTATTTCACACGTCGATGATATATATATATATATATATATATATATATATATATATGGATGGGTAAAGTGTTAGTGAGCCTGGGCAAAAAAAATTTGTAGCCCCGAGCTTTAATTTCGGTCATCTAATTATAAGGACGGCTCAGATTTGTTATTTTTTTATTTAAAAAACTAAACTTTGATCTGGGTCATCTAATTACAAGGACGCCCTAGATCTATTGTTTAAAAAAAAATCTGCGGCGGCCGACTATGCCATCTGCAGGTGGCCAAATCGATCCGCCGCCGGTCACATTTAGCCGCAAGCAGCCTTTGCCACTGGCCAAATTTGGTCATGGCCGGATAGGGCCACTGGCCAAAGATCCCACCATAGCCGCGGCTGATCCCCCCTCCCTGTCACGGATACCTCCGCCCAGCCACAGAAGCCCCTCCTCCCCGCTCCCCCTCGACCTCTCCTCGGACACCCCCACCTCGCCATGGCCATCATCCCTCCCCGCTCCACCTCGACCCTCCACGGCCATCATCCCTCCCCGGTCTACCTCGACCCGCACAGCCATCATCCCGCCCCGCGAACGGCCCCGCCAGGCCACTGCCACAATCCTACTGTGACCGCCACTCCTCCTCGCTCTACCTCGACCTTGCCCATCCTCTACCCCGCTCGTCCCCTCCCCATCGTGGATGCCCCCACCCTACCAC
The DNA here is from genome assembly GCA_033002965.1 of Piper betle. Lineage (NCBI taxonomy): Eukaryota > Viridiplantae > Streptophyta > Magnoliopsida > Piperales > Piperaceae > Piper > Piper betle. The sequence continues at coordinate 19,597 of JAURVB010005487.1, forward strand.
GGACGCCCCTCCTCCCTGCTCCCCCACGACCCCGTCGTTGATGCCCCTACCCCGTCGGATCAGCTACGGCCGCTACGGGATAGCGGGGTAGAGGGGGAGCGGGGAGGAAGAGCGTCCACTGCAGGGGAGGGGAGGAGCGGGGTCAAAGTGGAGCGGGAGGGGTGGCAGCTGCGGTGAGGTGGCAGCTGTGGCTGGGTGAAGGCCGCCAGCATTTTTTTGAAAATAATAGATCTAGGTCATCATTTTAATTGAACCGTTTAGATCAAAATTTAGTTTTTTTAAAAAATAATAGATCTAGGTCGTCCTTGTAATCGGACGGCCTAAATCAAAGCTCGAGGCAAAACAATTTTCTACCTTAGGCTCGCGATTATATATACTTTGAAACATGAAAACGATTTAATTAGGTTTATTCACATGGTGAACAATGAGATGGCAACTCACACACACACACACACACACATATATACATATATATATGATATATACATATATATATATATATATCTATATATATATATATATAGAGAGAGAGATTTATATATAACATTGAAAGCAACATAATCCTACATATTATTGTGTATAAGCAAATACGAACAAAAGAAAATTTAATGAGTGTGACCAAATCGTGATTAATAATTATTGGTATTAAACAATAATCATAATCTAATAACCCCAGATTTAGTTCCTCTCCTGTGCACACGCATAAACAGTGTTCTCGGCATGACATTAATTATCATCAATTCTTGGCCAATTATCATGTTAGTTATATGACCACCCGATCTAGATCATTCGATCAAACTAATACTCTCACGTATTGTTAATCATTTTTTAAATCTTCTAAACCCCATCATGATATGGATTAGCAATATTTTTCTCAAACTTTAGGCATTAACATTAATTGTAATTATGGGTTAGTTAATTAGTTGAGTTTGCATGCTGGTGGGAATCAGTCAATCAGTTAAATCTTCTAAAGCCCATGTCCTTAATTAGTTAATTAGTTAATTATTGGCTGTGACCGTAGGCCCCACCGCCTGATTAGAGTACGTCACTAGAACCGTCGGCGGTGTGGACCCCACAATGCAACGTATCTTTTAACGGCTGTTGACGGAGCCGTCGCCGGCATTGTTTGTTGGCCCAATTATGCGGTTGCTGGTCCAACTTCGAAACGGGATTCGGAATTTTGATATATATGACCTTTTTTGCTATATATTGATCTAAATGCACATTAAGAATTTGACACATTTAATTAAACTGATTCTTATTCGATTTTTGACGAATCAATCTGATTTAATTACTCTCTTTTAATCCGATTCAACGTTCGTTTTCGATTTTTACAACTATCAACAACGGGTGATTTGTTCTGAATTTGATTTATATAAGAGTGAGCTTAATTATGTTGCCTTAATAAGTAATTAAAACATTGTATTTGATACAATGTCTCTAGCAGTTTTTTTTTCTTGCACAGATTTATTGTAATACAATTTAGGAGAACACATGTTTATTTCTATAGTATTAATTAAGATATTGTATTATATAGAATTATTATGGCATAGGTTCCTAGTTTCTTTATATATAACAATTTCATGATTATTATTGCATGGTTCCTAGTTTCTTTTTTGGGTGGCATTGTTGTCATATGAATAGAGGCTTCTCAAGAGGCTGTGATGTCATTTTGCCTCTTCCCCTACAAAATTTAACAAATCAGGCCAATTGCAAATTAAGATGGCTCCTGTACATAGCTCTAATTGGCACTGTCACAAATTCTCTCTTATTCTCTCAGTTTTATGCATCTCCAAATTATAGATGTGGGTGTTGCATGATTTTGCATCAAGAAATTTGAAAGTGAAAATAGCAGAAGAATATGAACATTGTGGTGATACATGAAAATAATGTGCAAGCAAATGAACCTTACTGAGTATTCACCTTTTACTTCACATCCTAAACTACTACCTAATATTAATCAACAAACACATGAATATGAATTGTCTCCATTCTTAACTCCACATCAGGCTCTTCCCCACAAGAATGGTAGACCCCCCACTCAAATCTGCTTATTTATACAAACCATGTACTGCCATACTCCTTGCTCACTTCCTAAGCAGCAGAAATTTTCTCAATTTCTACCTCCTCTTCTCTCATGGCTCTCTTCCCTCTCCTCTTCTTCTTTCATCTCCTTATAATCCCTTCATTGAAAGCAGCAAGTCCACCTTCACCTGGCTACTATCCAAGCTCCAAGTTTAATACAATGAGCTTCAACCAAGGCTTCCAAACATTGTGGGGCGCCCAGCACCAGCGTTTTTCACAAAACCAATTAACAATTTGGCTGGACCAAACATCAGGAGGTACTTACTATATATAATTAATTTGCACATGAACTCTCTATTGTAATTCATAAGCTTGCAGATTGTACTAATATCTATCAAGCTCCTGATCTAAATCCATTTTATGTAATGATCAGGGAGTGGTTTCAAGTCAGTGAAGCCGTTTCGATCTGGCTACTTTGGCGCTTCTATCAAGCTCCAACCTGGTTATACTGCAGGAGTGATTACATCCTTCTATGTGAGAACATTGGCTAACAGTACATGACTATAAGCTAATACTGATTGGTTTATGTTAAAATTTTTTTGGTTGATTCAAACATCTTTTCAAGTAAGAGCACCATTGCTTTGCAGCTCTCGAACAATCAGGCACACCCAGGTGATCATGATGAGGTTGACATTGAGTTCCTAGGCACAACATTTGACAAGCCCTACACTCTTCAGACAAATGTGTATGCAAGGGGGAGTGGTGATGGAAGAATCATAGGGAGGGAGATGAAGTTCCATCTCTGGTTTGATCCCACTGCCAATTTCCACAAGTATGGCATATTTTGGAGCCCAAATGAGATCATGTACGTTTAATTGCTTTCTCTCGACTTTCCCCTAATGTGATATGATTGATTGAAATACATAATCAAGACATTGGTAATTTTGTTGAGCCAACCTGATTAGAAGGAATTGAGTAGTGCAGTTTTGGGTTGTCTCCTTAGCCCTTTGGCCACTCTACCCATGAAAACTCTACCTTTAAGAGTATGATGGGGAACATCTTAGTGCACCTAATTATTTCTTTCCTCCAATAATTGGAAAAGAGATGACAAAGGTCAATTTCTCATGTTGATTTAGAGGTGTAAAGTGAGTTCATGACTGTCTTTGGACCCTCACATAATTTGTCAACTTATGAATTGCATTTTTGGAAATCTTAGATTTGCCTATAATATAAATATTAGTTTTTTTTTCTTGTGAAGTACTCAGGATAGAGTTCTTTTTGACCTACTAAGGCCCTCAAGGTTACCACTATATGCTAAACTTTCCCAAAGGGGGACCCTGTGACACCAACCATCAATCACCCTTTCTTGCATAAATAGTTATGTGATAACTTATCAATCATTTATCATCTTTAATCTAGGTTTCAAAATTTACAGATAATGTGTAAATTTTACTACTTTTAGCATGTATTTTAAGATCATATTTATTCAATAAGAAACCTTCAGCAGATATTTGGGATATCAGCAATATGTAAATCTAGTCATTCATTTAAATCACTGATATTTGGGATATCGGCAATATGTAAATCTAGTCATTCATTTAAATCACTGATATTTGGGATATCGGCAATATGTAAATCTAGTCATTCATTTAGATCACACAATTATAATTTTTTTATAACTTAGACAAAATAATCGTCATCAACCAATCATCAGTATAATCCAACGACTCACATTAAATGTAGCTGACACAAAAATTTTAGTTGTTACTAATACTTATTATTTTTTACTCATTTATACCATTTATAATTAATTAAGGAAACAATTTAGTTGTCCATTGATGCTAATGCCTACTTTTTAATGTCCAAAATACTATTTTCCCCAAAGAATAACTCTAGATTTCCTAAATGTCTAGGACATGAAAGCTAGTGAAAATCTCAAATCATGTTTTAAAAGGTATGCATACTAGTTTAAAAAAGCAAATTAATTTGGGTATCTACTACCTACCCATAATATTAAAACAAAAATATTCTTTGCCCCATTTCAAGTATCGCATCCTTGATGAAATCACCAACCTATACCCATGACAGGGCGCCCATTGATTAAGATTGGCCAAATTCAAAGGCCCTTGTCCCATTTGATGTTGAATAAGAACATATTCAATGAACAAGCATGAGATACAAGTACTTAATTGATACCTCTGATCACTTGTTTCCTTATCAATACTATTGTCTATGGGGGCATGGGCAGATTCTTTGTGGATGATGTGCCCATAAGAAGGTATCCAAGGAAGAGTGATGCCACCTTCCCCTTGAGACCAATGTGGGTGTATGGCTCTATATGGGATGCCTCCGCTTGGGCCACTGAGAATGGCAAGTACAAGGCAGATTACAGGTTCCAACCATTTGTTGCCAAGTACACGAACTTCGTCGCCGACGGCTGCACCTCCCACTCACCCGCCAACTGTCATCCGGCTGCCGTCTCGCCCACTGGCGGGGGCCTATCATACCAGCAAATGCAGGCCATGAGATGGGTGCAAGGGAGCTGCATGATGTACAACTATTGCACTGACTCTAGCAGAGACCGCTCCCAGACTCCGGAGTGTTTTAGCTAAAAGAGAAGCACGTCTTTGAAACAATAAAAAATTGCGTTTGCAATGGCTCTGGAAGATGGTTTTTGTGTTGAATTGCAAAGTTCTATCGTTCACCAGTTGGTAGCTGTTAAGGGCTGTTGGGCATCCATGTTAAGTGTTTTTTTCTTTGTAGTGATATTGAAGAGATTGTTGTTGTACCTAAACAGATCACATATACAATTTATGTCGTGTTGTTTGTGGATTTTGTATTTGTTGTTGAGTAAGAAGGAGAATAAAAGGGGAGAGGAACAAGACTTGGGCTTATTTCTTTTCAAGATCAATGTATCAATGGTCACACTCCATTTAAAAAGCCATGTACCATTTGGCTAAGAATTCTAACGGGGTCTGGCTTCATACGGGCTTTGTCATCCATGTTTTATGGCCTCAGATATATGTTAATTCATTATAGATGTCGAATATGCGTTTCAAATGTATGATCCCAGCTATAAGCTTCATACCAACCAATTCAATTTCCCAGATTACTGGTGATTTCCTTATATTTTTTTCCAACATGAAATCATTTCTTTTTAATTCATTACAAATTGCATTACCTTTGATCGAATATTTACAGAGTTACCTGTAAAAATTTTAGATTGAAACTTTCGTTAAAACCACCATTTAAAGGTATTCCTGGCATCCGAGAGGTCTGAACGTAGGGATGGGCTAGGACATCTGAAGGGTCCATTTGTTGGAAGGTTAGTAACCAAATTTGACTGACAAATTTTGACCTAGAAATAGCAAATCAAATCCTGACATAATGCATAAGAATCTGATATTATTGAAGCAATCCCTACTCGAGCTAGCTAGCAATCCCAAATGAAGTATTTCAATGCAAATGAAACATCAATAATCATCACTTTATTTTACAAGTCGTACAAAACATATGCATCGTCTAAGCTTTGTTACACTCGTTTGTTGCTTAATGTTCCGAGTCCAACAGAAATACAGTTGAAGACTCAAAGTACTTGGCATATAGATAATGGAAAACTTTCGAACTCTTCTCCAAACAGAAAAAGTTCAAAATTTTTATTGGAGATGAATGATGAATTGGGAGAGTGGCAGTTGCTTTTATACCAGTCATACATTTGCGGCCTTTGTTAGAAATAAGTTAAAACGGGCATAGGAACAACAACCAAAGAATTTCAATAACCTGGAAGGAAGAAGTCCGGCATCCCCACTTCGTAGTTCATAATAACTCAAGGCTCCAAATTTCTTTGGGCTCACCATTGTTTCAGTTTTTCTTAATCTATTTACAGTATTGAGTATGCTCGAACCACCTCAACTATGGGCGCACGGCACAATGGACACTTGCCGTCTCCTCGAACTAATTCATGTGCACACTTTGAACAAGTACACATGTGACCACACCTGCATAGCGCTACAGGTCACTAAAATTCAATAATAGTTGCATTTATATTAATTAATCCAGCAATGGGACGAATTTGCGCACCTGTACAATAGCGAATCAATCTGATTATCGCAACACACACAACAAGTCCCTTTCCTCGCATGAGCCCACTTTGAACCATCTGCAGAGGACTCTTCCCCACCTGCAACACAAACAGTTAAACTGCTACTCTTCACTTTCGCCCAGCCATATAAAAGTTACAAAACGCCACATTGGCTTCTCTATCTCCATAAGAACAATCCTTTTATAGCTTAAAGATTGGATCAAAATAGATTTAACAATAACTGCATCTGAAACACTTTTCGCATATCAAAGTTAATTTCTGTGGAAATTACTCTAGGAGACATCATATGGCCATCACTTGTCTAGCAATTGGAAAAATCAAGTACAACAATCTAGGGAAAAAAAATTCAGAAGAAATGTCTGGTTCTGGAATTATGCTAAATTGCAGTTATCAGAAGAGCAACTAGGGCATTAGTCTTCTAAACAGGTTGCTCAAAGTCAAAGAGAACACTATCCAAGTTTGATTCGATATCAAATTAATGCTTCATAATCTAATGCCCCATGATCAGAGTAGATATCAATTAATGGCTTTGCAATGCAATGCTGAAATATCACTCAGCAAAATAATCTCATTAATTACTACTGAATAATGATGTTATATCTACCACCCAACAGAGGTGCACACATGTTACCCCATCATAACTCAAATAAAGAAATACTGACCTTGTCCATCGAAACGATTAAGAGCAGCAGCAACCTCTTGTTTGATTGAACGCTGTAACTCTAGTTGCAAATCCATACAAGCTTCCAACATTCTTTGCATTTGGTTCATGCCTTGTTGGAGTCTAGTCATGTCTGCTCTTAACTCATTTATAACTTCCCATTCCTGAGCAAAGCCAACAAATATTCTCAATCCAACATCATAAAATTTCGCAATTCACATATTGCCAGGAAGGAAAGATTGTTACAATCCAAATCCATATGCACAAGGATGCTAAATACATCAGAGGAAAAATCAAAGCAAGTAAAAAATTCTTATTGACAACAAGACACACAAATTCTGAAAAGCCATAAAAAATTATCTTCATTCTCATCAACTGATCCCAAATAAATTATGAGCTATAAAAAAGAAAAACAATGAACTTCCAAATTTAAGTTGAATCTGCTCATAATAAAGCCCATTTAAAAAAATTATAACTTTCAACTGTATAAAAAGACAACTGCTCAGAAAATCACAACTTCAAAGTGATTATAGTTATAGTCAGAATTCTTGGGGGGGCATACAATGCCATATTCTTGATTCAGCTGACAGCATAAACAAGCTATCATCATGTTACTTCTAAAAGTGAGATGGCTTTCTTTCTACCAGTTTTATGATGAAAAATTACAATATTAAATTTCTCGCAGAACTGTGATTAGCGCGCCTATGATTACTATGACACTTCATTGTGATATTCCTCATTTTTTTTCACTCACAAAATCTGATCGATGTAAGCCATGACGATTCCAGCTAACACGATGAGAAGCAGGGCGCCAAAAAGGCTGTGGTGGTGGAACTGGTGGAGAAGGCATTACTGGAAGTGGTCTCACAACAGAATCTTCTTGATCATCATTCTGCTCATCTCTTTCTTCCTCCTCATTTTGCATTGAAACAGGAGTAGGCAGATGTCGATGCAAGTCCCAGTCAATAGGGGAACGACTTTGTCTCTGAACATATGACTGTATCAGTTGATCTAAACTTTCCGGAAACCACTACGAAGAAGATTAGACACACTTCTCCTGCAATATACCCAAAAAAAAAGGTTAAGTACAAATAATTAGAAACAAATGAAGAGTTAATGAGGAACCCACAGCTCTTGGGTGTCTTGGAAATTTTACTAAGTGGAAGGAAGAATGCATGAACATATTCCATCCTAATCCAGAAAGAAAATACTACAAAATCGTCAAACAAGTTATACAAAAAAAATAAGCCTATTTAATACTAGAAATGTACATCAGCCAGAAGTCAACCCAAAAGTATTTAATTTCCATAAGAATCTGGCTAAAAACTGATGGTCAAAAGGTCAACCTGCTAAGAAGTTCGCGAAGTTCCATACTGTAAACGTTGTCATCATCAGGGGGTCAAATCTGTTGGTTCTTGGAAAAGGAGCGGATCTAAAAGCCCTTAAAGGATCAGAATCACCAATATTTTGCCAATTTTCCATGTTTTGATGGCCATCTTCTGGCCAGTCCTCAAGCGATTCTTGAATGATAGGTTCATCTTCTCGATCTTCATTTTCAGGGGCCTCACCAGACCAATCTTGGATAGCTCTTTCTCCCCAATTACCCTGATCCATCTGAGCGGGATCCTCCTGCCAATCCTGGAACTCAACATTGGCTGACTGTTGTGGTACTGCTGTTTCATCAGTAATATCATGCCAGTTCCTTTCCTGGAGATCTGAGTCTTGCCAGTTTATATTTTGAACAGAAGATTCAACATTCATTTCCATTTCTTCTGCACTAATGTCCAAAGACATTCTATTATCTTCAGAATCTTCAATTGTACTAGGAGACAATTCATGGATTTCTGTTTGCTCCTCCGCTGAAGTAACTAATGAGGATTGATTGTTTCCTAAAACTGGCAAGTCACCACTAACGGGCACCACAGGTTGGCTGCTTACTTGACCATGAACGAAGTTTTCCAATCTGGATCTAAAACCTTCTCTGCAAATCAGAGAACAGATTCATGAATAGCACACACGAATCAATTTTCTTGAACGCAAAATTCATCTGACAATGAACAATGCAAATAGACTTCAATAGAGCATGGGTCTGCCTGGTTAAATAAATAGTGCATGGCCCAGCAAAGATAAACTACTCTAGAGACCCACCCAGAAATACACAGTGTTCCGACCATAAAAGTTCCAAAACGATAATTCTATATTAAGACTCCTAGAGCATGATACTACCAGATCTGGACATGAATTAATAGAAATATAGTTTACGCACATTTCTTAAGTCAATCAAAAGACAATTTATAAAATGATATCAATATATGTCATTTAAATTCACAAATCTAAGGTTTGCGTGAATGTTCATCCTTGCTACCCTTACAAACTGAACCAATGAAGTTATATAAGCCAGAATGATGTCATGCCTTCTAGCATAACCAGAACTGACCAAAAACCATTGAGGCCAAATTCAACCGAGAAGAATTGGATGTAAAAGCAAAAGGTAGCTACACCAGATCAATACATGTACTGATTAAATTATACACAAACTAACCAGAAATTATCAACAAGCTAAGTTTTTTAAAAATAAAAATAAAGACACTATCCAAACATACTTTCATCGTTAAGAACTTGAAGATGGATATATATTGACAGGGACAACATCTACTTAATGAAAGCAATTGCATGTTAAAATCTGAACATGGAAAATAACGAACACTTTTTGAACCTCAAATTCAGTCCAAACCTTCAAAGAAACAACTAGAATCATAATTTCCGGACTTAAATTGTCAATGTAAAAGGCATCCACTCAGGCTGTCAAACCACCAACGTTGCCTCAGTTTCAAGTCATGTTTCATGAGTTATGACAACCATAAAGCCCAATGTTTGCAAAGAAGCATTTAATTCTAACAGCTAAGTTAGATTGTCCCCAGTTTGGTATTGATTACCATTTGTCAGACAATAAGGATGCTGAAAGTTATTCTTCCTTGTGAATAGATCTCGGTAAAGGCAGAGATATACAAATATATTTCTTAGACAAACTGATTGAAGCACTGATAAGGCCCCCTTAAGATTCATCGGCAATTTTGCAAAGCAAACTATGTCAGATACAAAAGATTTCTATGCCTTGCTTTCCAAAGATCATAGCAGTTTCTAAAACTTTCTTCAACCTAGTGATTCTTTTTGAACAAGGACTCAAGAAATCTCTCTAGTTCCGTATCCAAAGAGCATTATCAAGACAAGGAGCGCAAATCAAATGAATTTTAAGGCGCTTGCCCAGAGTACAAAAAACAAATTTCAAAAAAATATGACAATGAGTTCATTACATACTTTCAACCAATTTGACTGACTTCAAGTTCAGTAACATGTTATAATTAACTTCTCGCCTAGCATTACAACCTATTATACATGGTAACTGAGACTTCTAAATAGTATTCAGTAAGATATATGTTAGTCAATCATAAATGCCAACTATGTAAACAGCTCATATAACCTGCAAAACAAATTTAACCAATGTAACAGGGTATGCAAAAACCTAAGCTAGCTTACATGCATTGATGGATAAAACATAAGCAACAATTTTGCACAACAAAATAACATTCTGTATAAAATTAAAAAACAAGCATAAAGGACCATCAACTGAAGAAGATTTTATACCAGTGGGAAAAAACTGCTGAAAGTTATAAGCAAAGCCAACAAAAGAACTTCATATTCAGAATTATAACAGTTCCCCAGTGAGATAGATGGAAGCAGCAATATAAATAGCTAACCTCAGACCAGAAACTGTGTGTCCTTGCCTCAGCTCACCCAGTTCCATTGCAGCCACTGATGGGGGCCTCTCCTCCATAACAGCTCTTTCATTGCGCAAGAATCTACCCAGTAGTGACTGAATAAAAAACTTGCATTAGAATTTCTATATTTTATAAAAAGGAAGACCAAAAGATTGAGAATGCTGCACTTGTGCACCAAGAAATTAAATCCAAGATAATACTAGCAACTACATAATCGAATTGGGTACCATGAGTTAGGATATGGAAATGAAACCCAAACGAGGTTTGAGTTTTACTTCTACCAAGAATCAAATTCATTTGAAGTTACATATTCAAACCAGTGACAAATAAAGCTTTCCACAGATTGTAAATTGTCAATTGTAAATGAACAATAATGGAACACAATTTAAACATGTCAAACTTATGCAAACCCATAGTAAACTATACTACCACAAATTGTTAACTGTTCAGAAAAGATTTTCAAATCAGTGACAAATAAAACTTCCACAAATTGTAAGTTGTAATGAACAATAATAATAGAAAATGCCAATACCCAAAACATACTCATACTAGAAATAAGTGATACTTCCACAAATTGTAAGTCATATCTGAAAATTTCAAATGAACAATCATAAACACAATTGGAATACCTAAAACATACTCATACTGGGACCAAGTGATACTTCCACAAATTGTATGTTATAACTGTAAAATGCAAATGAACAAGAATAAAACACAATTGAAATACCTAAAACATACTCATACTGGTAAAAAGTGATACTTCCACAACTTGCGAGCTGCAACTGTAAATCGCAGATGAACAATAAAATAGGACACCATCCAAATAATCTAAAACATAATACTCAAACCAGTAAAAAGGTGATGTTTCTACAAATCATAAATTGCAAATGAACAACAAAAACCTCTGCACGACAATCCTCACTGACCTGTATACGATTTCGATGAGCGAACTCCGAAACGGCCCTGTGCTCCAACAACACCTCCAACTCCCTTTGCCGCTCTCTCTCAATCCTGACAAGCAAATCAATGACCGCCTGCCTCCCCCGAAGCCGAAGCCTCTCCCTGCCAACGTGCTCCGGCTGGTGCTCGTCCCGCTCCCGCTCCGCCTGCTGCCTCTGCTCTTCCCTCCGCTCCTCCCTCCGGCTCGCCCGCGCTTCCCTGCGCTGGCTCGCCATCTGCACCCACTCCCTCACAAGCCGCACCCTCTCCCGCTCCGTCTCCCCCAACCACTCACCCCGCCGCCCCCCGCCGTCGTTGTTACTCCCATGAGGCACCTGCGACGACCGATCGCTACTGCCGCCGGCGACGCTGCCGATGCGGCTCTCGTTCACCCAACTCCGCACAATCTGCCGGACGTGCTCCCCCTCGTTGTCGACGATGTCCGGCGACTGCTCTCTGCTCGAATCGCGATCGTCCCTGTTCTCACCCCGCTCCGTCGAGTAATCGTTCTCGCTCTCGCTCGCATCTTCGGAGCTCCCCGCGGGAGCGATCCGTCGGCTTTCCCCCATCTCCCTCTCGGCGGAGCGGAGGCTGTCGCCGCGGCCATGGCTACCGCCGCCGTCACCGCCGCCGGAAGCGCGAAGCCGGTCGCGGGCACGGTTGAGTAGGTGGTCATCCTCGAGCTCGCGCCACCTCTGGAGCAGCGCCGAGGCCTGCGACGCGGCCGCCGCTGGCGGCGGCGGCGGGGAGGGGAGCGGGAAACGCGGGTCTCGCGGAGGAAGGAGGAGTCGAGCATGGAGACGGTGTGGAGGCCGGCGAGGGCCATGAGCTCGGACTCGCGGTTCCGGCGCTCCATGGTGGTGATCATCTCCTGCGCCTGCCGCGCCGCCCACCGCCCCAGGATCCTCGACGACGACCGCCGCCGCCGCCGCGCCGCCGACGTCTCCCCCATCCCGTCCTCGTCCTCGTCCTCCCCACCCCTATCCGCCCGCCGCCGCCGCCTCACCACCCCCTCCACCTCCGCCTCCGCCCCCTCATCGTCCGTCCCCCCTCCCCCCTCCGCCCCCGCCCCCGCCGCCGTCCCGCTGCACGAAGCCCTCACCAGCTCCTCGAGCCCGCGCCGGAACTCGGCCTCGCCCTCCGCCTCCCCCTTCTGCTGCTGCTGCTGCAGCGCTTCGAGCTCCGGCATCCCGACGCCGACGGCCACTACCGGACCACATCGTCCATCAAAATGCGAGCGAAGAAGCCGCCGGACATATCGGGGGAAGAAGAGGAATGGGGATGAGATCCGTAACGAAAGAGGAAATCAAAGATTTGGGATTTGGGGAGAAATTGGGAGCCATAATTTTTTATTTTCTTTTCTTTTCTTTTTCTTTTTTGTTTATGTTGCACCTCTCCACTTAATCACACATGATTAACTTCCTAATCCTCTAACTTATCTCAAAATATATCAGTAAATAAACACAATTTGGCTCAATACCCCTCTTTTGTAACATAAATATAGTGATATTCAACATGAATTATTACGAAAATGATATTGTTTCATATATAGAGAAATATCTTATGCACTTGATTTATAAATGAGTGATTTATAAGTTTCACCATGAATTGTATTTAGTTAATTAGTTATAACAATTTCTCAGTTTTTTCTTATCCTGAAAAGTTGAATAAAAAGGGTGTTATTTCAATTGTGAGCGAAAATTAAATGTATCGTGGGCCACCAGTGTCTACGTAGGCCCCATGTAGTGGTATCGATGACCTAAGTGGGCCCAAAATGACCTCATTGGAGATGTATGATGTATATGTGCTAGCTACTTAAGCAAACATTCTACCTACAAATATTTATTAAATAAAAAAATAAAATAAAATAATATATATATATATATGCACAATATAAATTGTCTTTGCATATTGGTTGGGTCTTACAATGAATAAAGCTTCTAAGATCTCATAACCGATTTTTTTATGATATGTGATATTGAATAAATTTTAAGATTTAATGTTGGTGTGAATTTAATGAACTGGAACATATGTGCATTGTATTCATCATTGGGGTTAGTTGTTTATAGTTTGAACCAAGTTTGTGAAAACCAACTAAACCCCGCCAATGAGTCGACGATAGGTGTACAATTAGATTTGACAATGAGAGACCCGATTGTCAAGTCAAATCCCAACAGTCGAAGTTAGGTTTTAATTTCAAGAGGATGCGTAACTACAGCCCCTATTATATAAATATACCCGTATCATTACCCACTCCCTCCTCTTTTATATATATATATATAACAGTAATATTATACGCTATCAATTTTTAAGAGTGTTATAGATTATTAGATCTAATCTAACGGCCCACACGTCCCCATCTCTAAACCCCCCCACCTTGCCTTCCTGCTTCTCCCCCTACGACCTCCTTGCCATCGCGCCTGCCTACCGTCACACCCTTGCCTGGCGTTGAGCCTCGCGTCCCTGCCTACAGCCACAGCCTCCCCCCTATGTTCCCCCAACCCGGTTGCCCCCTTCCACCCCTGGCCTCCCCCTTCCCACCCCCCTCGCCCCGGCGTACCTCCATAGCCCCCCCCCCACGCGTTCCCCACCCCCGTCCTTGTTTTGGGCCACAGCCCCCTTCCCCCCACCACCCTATTTTTCCCCTACCCTATTTCCACCTCCCCCCCCACCGGACGAAGTCATCTCCCTACCTCGAAGCGGCGGCAGTATTGGCTAGCGGGTAGTCGACGACAATATCGCCTGTGGTAGCTCAACAAAAAAAAGTGGGAAGGAAAGGAGCGATGCCAATTTTGTAATAAAAACTTGACTCACTCCCGATTCGAATCACTATTACAAAATAAATTAATTTCGTAATAAAAACTTGATTCGCTCCCAAATGGAGTCATTATTACGAAATAAAATTTTAAAAAATAATTTTTATTAACTCGAGTCAATTTTAAAAAAATTAAAAAAATTAAAAACTTGATTCGTAAAAGGAGTGTGTCATAAGCGAGTATAGTTTTTATTACAAAATTATTTTATTTTTTTAAAAATTATTTTTTAATATTGATACAAGTCGAGAGCGGGTATAGTTTTATTTTATGGTGTTTTATTTTTAATATTTTTTAAATAAAATAAAATAAAACATTTTTAATAAAATAAAATATTATAAAAAAAATATTACAAAATATAATTCAAAAAATATAAAAAAATACAATAAAATACCATAAAATAAAATAATTGAGTTTTAATGGATTATTTTATTTTATAATATTTTATTCTATTTGTTTTATATTTTTGAAATGTATTTTATAATATTGAAGATCCATATTATAAAAAAAGTAAAAATCCATAAAATAAAATAATCTATTAGAACTCGATTATTTTATTTTGTGGTATTTTGCTGTATTTTTTAATATTTGTTGAGATATATTTTGTAATATTGACTCGAGCGAGAAATGAAATAGGTAGGGATAGTTTCGTAATAAAAACTTGATTCGTTTCTAACTCGACGAACGAAATAGGCAAGGGCCCACGTACAAACAAAAAGAAAACTACGACAATATATATATATATATATATATATATATAATTTTTTGAAAAGCTTTTTTTTTTGTCGAAAAACATGTCACGATTTGCTTCGTCCTGTAAAGACGAGGTGTATAAGAAAGGTAGAATTTTTGCTCAATCCACTCAAAAAGGAGAAAGGGTGTTTAAAAAAAAGCTGCTTTATGTTGTTGTAAAACACGTCACAATTTGTTTCGTCCTATGGAGACGAGGTGCATAAGAAGGTGGAATTTTTGTTTCAATCCACTCAAAAAGGAGAGGGTGTGGCGATAGCATATCTTCTTCTTGACTATTATAAGGCGCTCCACGTCGTCCCGTCTCATTATTACCCGATCCGATTTTAGTGTAGATTAGGCAAAACAATAATTTATTCTTTTTTTTAATAATAAGAGAGGAGAGAAAAATGGTTGTGATGTGATAAAGAGCAAGAAGTTGACCAATCGAAATATAATAAAAATAAAATTCAATTAAATGATATAGTTTATCACCTCATTGAATTAGATTATGAAAATTAAAAGTTATTTGGTATCATTATAGCTAAACTTCGAATATAAATTTGTATACGTTACAAAACATTTAAGGCTTTTTACAATTTATTTAACTTAAAATACATTGTAAAATTATTAGGCAAAATGGGGCCGAGGTTTTTAGCGCAGAGAAAATTAATAAAATTAGTACATATTTATTTACAAATATAAAAATAATATATATTAAAATTTTCCTTACCACTTCTTATAATCACATGGAAAAAATGTGGTGAAGTGGGGCAAGGTTTTTTTTTTTACAACCGGAAAAAAGTAATTTATTTTAGGGATATTATGGTTTTACATCCCTAGCCTACCCTTTAAGCGTTTTCAAATCTTCTTGGGTAAGTTCATCACGGTTGATTCTCTTACAATATTCATGAAATTATTTTTTTAAGTAAATTTGAATTGGATTCGGATCTTATTTTTGGATTAAAATTTTAGATGCGAAAGAAAGTTTTATAGCGTTATCATTCATTAGGTAATGATGTGTTTCATATACTGGCACTCTCATGATGCAAAGACCATTTTTTATTTTAATACAAAAGAGCCAATCAATTTATCTAATGAACGTTTTAGTGGGGTAATGAAGCTTGTAGCCCCCACCCTGGCCACTTTGGCAAAGCTAATTAATCAAACTTGATAGTCATATAATGTATCATTATTTTTCTAAACCTCTAGACTGTATTAGATAACTTGGCTAGCTCTTTAAAAAACACATATTTTTACTATATATATATATATATATACAAAAATGATAAAGTATGAGTCATTTCTAAAATGTAAATTTTGTAAGCTTCAATCAGGATCGTCAATTTTTTATCTGGTGATTTATATTGAGTAGTTATTATAGAACTACTCCCACAACTCCTCAATTTAAACCATTCAATGAAAAATTAACAACTATGATGAAGGTTTACAAAATTTAGATCTAAAAATAGTTTACACTTTATCATTTTTGTTTATATAAACCAAGATAGTATTATCATAAAGAATTTTGTATGAGTGCATATGTGGCTATATATTGGTGAATGGACAGCATGGGAAGCTTGTGTTAGGCCTGGGTAATGAACTTTATTATCATGACTTATCTAAAGAAACTATGATGATCACTTCCTCATGCTTGATACAAGTTATGATCATATCCCACATTGTTACAAAAATTTCAGTGCCCCAGAATAAAAAATAATCAAGCATGGTCTCACAATTCTAGAGAAAAACATTAAAACAAAGATCAAAGTATATAGAAAAATGAAGGATTACAGGCTATCTTCAACACTAGATTCTTCTGGAGAATTGCACAAATTAGATTGGTCATGGAGAAACGAGAATGAATGTTGTTATATACACCTAAACTGCTCATGCATTAATCCTTTGTCTGCTTGCTCAGGTGCATCTTATAATAATTTTCATAGGAAATCCCACTTGGCCAAATTTTATTGCCATGCATGAAGAAGACAAGATACAAGATTTCAAGCAACATGCTCACCGCATGGGGTGGGAAACAGTGTTATGTCTGTCCTTGCTTTGTCATTGCACGCAGATATTGGTACCTCTTTTAATTCACCTGGTAAGTGAGATAGCTCTCATCCTTGGTTAAGTTTTCTACTGATCACTTAGTAAATGTGTTTTTTTGTGATATCAAAGGATATCTCACTTGATTTAATTAGTTTGAAATTAAAAAATTTACACCAAGGTATTTATATATCTATTACTAAGTGTTGGGATTAACCAAATACCCAAATTCTTATTTCAACACATAATTGATGAAAATTGCCAATTAAAATAGACACATAACTAACACAAAAATAAATACTTTTCAAAATGGGCAAAACCAATTATATATAAAAAACTTTAAATTTGAGGAAAACCCACTCGACAAACGACTGGATCAAATTCACTATATCACTATGAAGTATATGCCTTCCAAAAAGTAACAAAGGCGTGCAAATGTTTCTCGATATAAAAAATATTCACATAAGAACAAACTCCCTAATACTAATCTATTGTAATCTCTACATAATTTATATTAACCGCAAATAAAATAAATAGTAAAAGAATATTATATATTAAGAACTTGACGAAGTTACCGTTGACGATTGCAACTGAATCTCAATAAAATATTTATCTTTCTACAATCCATATAATTTTCCTCATTTCTCTTCGTCGCTCTTTTTCTCTACACCCCTAAAGAAGAAAAACAAAAGTCGTTGCTTTTTATTCTAAAAAATTTTGATTTTTGTCCAAAATAAAGTTATTTGTTCATGTATTTACAGAGGAGGGAAAACCCAACACTTAGGAGTATTAGATAGCATAAACTAGTTTAAGGGGCTATTTTGCATCCACAATTTACGTCACAGTCATCGAAAAATGGGTTTTTAAGTATATTCGTGAAAAAAAACTGGGCTAATCCTATTATTGAAGTGAAGCAAAATTCCATGCCTAAGTTTGTAGTCTCCTAATTAGAAGTGGCTGCCAGCTGAAACTGATTGGAAATGGACATGTATAAGTGTATATATGTAGACAATGACCAATCTACTCATCTAGGATAAAAGAAACTAATCATCAATTCCAAAGACCATAAAACAAGATAAAGAATCAATTAATCAAATGTGTATCTTCTAGATTGGGTAGTTAATTTATATCGTTATATTAGCCATGGAAATCCACAAATTTGGACTTGTTAGCCCTGAAAAATCAGATTATGCAAGGTTCATGGCTCAATAAACCGCCCATTTTCAATTAAAAGATTGAAACAATGACCTGCTTTCTATTCAA
>JAURVB010005488.1:0-12680 GCA_033002965.1 Piper betle
AGGTCAAAAATATTTGTGAGTGGAGTCGAGGTGGCCAGAATTACATCTGTCAGCAAAGAACAAATCCAGCTGAATACGAGAATCAGGTAAGAGTTAAGCCTTTGAAAGTACTTTGACTTAATTAAAGAATATTTAGTGCGACTATTTTAATTGAAAATATTCTTAGATTTTATAAATTTTGTATTTTTTTAAGAATGGACAATCTTCAAGATAAAGCATATGACGAAGAAGAATTAGGCCAACATATTACAACATTCTATCCGATTGTAGAAGATGAGTTCAAACCGAAGGTTGGAATGCAATTTGATTGTTTGGACGATGCATTCAACTTATACAGTAGTTATTCAAAAATGGCCGGATTTGGTATACGTAAACATAGTACAAATTATCATAGGAGAACAAAAGAGTTATGGTCTCAAGTGTTTGTGTGTTCTAAAGAAGGACATTTAAGAGAAGATGAGCGACAAAGAGAAATCCCCCACAAAGGAAAAAAGAGAACTCATCCTATAATTAGAGAAGATTGTCAAGCACGCATCAGGGTAACTAAGAATAAAGAGGGCACATGGAATGTCATGCATTTCGAAGAAGGACATAGTCATGCACTCCTTACACCATCAAAAACTCAATTTCTCAGGTCCCATAGGCATGTTACAAGTGTGCACCAAAAATTGATTGACACATTTGGAGAGGCTAACATAAAAACCTCTCAACTAATGTCTGTGCTAGAAATTGAAGCAGGTGGGGCTGAAAATATTGGTTGTACAGAGAAAGATATTAGAAATGCCCAGATAAAAAATAAAGAAGAGATAAAGGAAATTGATGCCCAATTATTGTTGGAACATTTCGAGGAAATGAAAGAGATGAATGACTCCTTTTTTTATTGCTATGAAGTAGATGATGAGGGTAGATTAAAGCATTGTTTTTGGGCGGATGGAATTGCAAGAAAAAATTATCAGCTTTTCTCAGATGTGATGATTTTTGATACAACATATGATACAAATAAATATGCACTTATTTTTGCACCATTCACCGGAGTAAACCATCACAGGCAAACAATTACATTTGGATGTGCATTTTTGTGTAATGAGAAGGCAGAGTCGTTTGTGTGGCTTTTTGAAACATTTTTGAAATGCATGGATGGAAGGCATCCCGGTGCAATTGTTACTGATCAAGATCCTGCAATGGATAAAGCAATTAAATTGATATTTCCTTCAACATATCATCGTCTTTGTATTTGGCATATCCTTAAGAAGGAGACTGAAAAATTAGGTGCAATTGCTCACAGAAGGGAGTTTTATGAGCCATTCCATAGTTTAATTTATGGTGCCGAAAACAAAGAAGATTTTGAATCACAATGGAGTGAAATAATGAAAGACAATTGCATGGAGGAAAATGAGTGGTTGAAATCCATATATGCAATTCGTCATGCTTGGGTGCCTGTGTATAGTAAAGGTATATTTTTGGCTGGTATAAGAAGTTCGCAACGAAGTGAATCTCAAAACTCATTTTACTCAAGGTATGTGAACAAAAAAAATAGCCTTATTGAGTTTATACATAGATATGAGAGATCTATCAAAAGACAGAGATTGAACGAGGCAAAAGAATCATATGAAAATTCATATAAAAGCCCCAAATTGGTCACCCCATTCATCATGGAATGTAAGATGGCAAAGGTTTATACTCGAAAAGTGTTTTATAAGTTTCAAGAACAACTACAATACAGTATGGTTTGTTGCTCATCTCATAAGAAATTAGATGGGGAGGATGTTGAACATTATGATGTAACATGTTGTAGAAATAATAAAGAGTTGGTTGCACGTGTTACTTACAAAGGAGCTAACAGTAGATGCACATGTAGTTGTCAACTTTTGGAAAGTGAAGGTATTCCATGCAGACATTTGCTATATGTACTTAGATTGAATGAGGGTGATATTTTTCCTGAACTCTATATCATGAAGAGATGGACAATTGAAATAGCAAAGGAAGTTGTTTTTGATGGTGATGGAGTGGAACTTCATGGTGATTGCAACAAAACTTTATTCTCTAATTGGGGAGAATTGCACTGTATATTTAATCGATGGGCCAAAAAGGCATATTCGTCATCTGAAAAATTTGAACTCGCCAAGCAAAAACTTTTGGAGATAGGAAAATTGGTAGAAGATGTGGTAGATGATCCGCATCATGGAATACAAGTACATCCACCGGCACAATCAAAGACAAAAGGAAGTGGTAAAAGATGGAAGAGTGGTAAAGAACTTGCAGTGGACCATATGGTAAAAGATAGGCTATGCCATGGTTGCAATAAACGGGGAGTTGGGCATGATAAACGCACTTGCCCTGCAATTGTATCACAACGGTAATGTCGCCTAACACAACCCTTGTTTTGATCTTTGTTATATATATTTTATGTGATTATTTTCCATGTTTTGTTTTTAAATATGTAGGCAAAAAAATATTCCATCTGAAAGTGGAGTTGTGGAGTCTATTCAGGGGCGTCAGTGCAGTGATGGCGAATGTCAAAGCAGTGATGCAGAACGACTATGATAGCTCCGAATTTGTAAAGTTTGTACTTGTATTCATCATGTGGAAGAAAGTTAAATGAGATGGATCTCCTGTGTTTTGCTTCTGATGTATTTAAATGTTATCAGAATATATAAGAGAATGTCATTTTTTTAAAATGTTGATTGCATATTTAATTTTACAACCGTTTACCGAGTTAAGACGCATTATTTACACGAGGCGAGACCGAGTCAAGTTTTTATTTATTCGAGTATGGAATGAGTCAATTTTTTATTTACTTGATTCGAGTCGTGACCGAGTCAATTTTTTATTTACTTCACTCAAGTCGAGACCAAGGCATTTTTTTATTAACTTGACTCGAGTCGATACCTCGTTAAGTTTTTATTGAGTCGAGTCGGGACTGAGTCAATTTTTATTTACTTGACTCGAGTTGAGACCGAGTCAATTTTTTATTGACTTGACTCGGGCCACGAGTGGTGGCGGGGGTGGCTGGTGGCTGGGGTAGGCCTGGCCGCGGCGGTGGGGTGGTGGGCAGGGGCGGCTGGCTCGCGGCGGTGGGGGTAGGTGGGGTGGCAGCGGGGGCGGAGGTCGTCGCAGGGGGCGGGGGGCACCGATGGAGGTTGTCCTGGGGTGGGGGGAGGCCGGCGGAGGTCATCCCGGGGGAGGCAGAGGTCGTCCTGGGGCAGATGAGCGGGAAAGGTGCGACACGGGGCGGGGGGCGGGGCGGCGGCGGCGGGTGGCCGCAGCGGAGGTCGTCGTAGGGGCGGACTGGAGCGGGCAGGTCATCCACAGGGTGGCGGGGGGGGGTGGCAGGAGGCCGGTGTTGGCAGGGCGGCGGCGGGTGGGGGCTGCGGCGGAGGCGGGAAAGGTGCGACACGGCTGGCGGGTGGCCACAGTGGAGGTCGTGGCGAGGTCGTCCCAGGGCGGGGCAGTGGAATGGACGGAACAGGAGCGATAGGGGGTAAATTGATTGTGGGCCACTGGATTTAGATCCAGCGGCCACAATCGCATAAGCTGCTTATGCGCTGCATTTTGATGCAGCGCATAGTAGCTTCTCTGTGTGTGTGTCTATATATATATATATTAGGCATAGGAAGAGAATTTCATATAATATGCTCCAAAACGACTTTGATGTGGATTTTGATTTTTGATTTTCAGATCAAAGGATCTCATCTTTGAAGTTTTATTAATCGCCGACTAAACTGGTGAAAATCACCCAAGGTAAGTCGGATCTAATAAAACTTTTGCAAGCAGTAGATGAAGTAATAGAGAAGTCCTAACGGACCTGGTGAAGCGAACTCCTTGTCCTATATTGGCAAGCTCATCTGCGAATGGCCTGACATGCAACAATTCTATTCAAACTCTACATCATGATGACATGCATGAAATAAAATGCATGACACTAATCTACTCAATACATATACAACAATAACAAATATAACTCATAACATGGCATAACAAGGTTGTCCACACATGAAATGTTGTCCATCATTCACAATACATGTAACTCACATAGCATCACTTAGTCCATCATCAACATGATAACCAAAAGGTCTAAATTAGAGATACGTTATCCAACATATTTCAGGAGACATGTGTATTTGGTTTTTACAAGGAGTTATGGGGTTTGGACGCCTTAGACAAATTCTTAAAGTTAAGGTTTTAGATCTGAAATTCTGAAAATTTGAACATACAATCTGAGGTTGAGGATTTTATTACTTATCCAAACAAGTTCCATTGGATCTAAAGTTTGAGCATGTTATCCATTACAGATTATGGAAGCATACCCATAAATTTTCACACGAAATTAAGGTGTATAGACTACTTATTCAGATTTTAGAAATTAAGTTATAAATCTGGAAATCTGCAAATCTACTCACATAGGCCATGATGATGAATTTTGTTACCCAACGAAATGAAATCTAAATGCTCTGAAATTTTATGGAATTTTATCTGACATTAGAAAGAACTTCATTGTAAATTTCCAACGTGAAAATTCCACTGTTTGACTCATCAAACAATTTATTAAAAATCTTTTCTCAGTTATGTAATTTCAATAACAGTTCTGCACTATCTAATAACTTCTACTTAGTCCAACCCCTAAATGTTAACCAATTTTACTAAAAATTTAGGTAATCAATCTTATCATATAGAAAGCCATTTCTGGAAGGTTTTAGTGAAAAATGATATCTCTAACTCCCTCAACTAAATTATTGAACCTAACCCTGAAACTTGGTATACTATATTACAGACTTGTAAGTTTAAAATATTGGATTTTATTAATTATTCAAATGAACACTGATTAATCCCAAATTTTAGTATATTTTAGGTTGAATAAGGGAGAGTCTCTTAAAAAATTTACAGATTAAATTACTCACGTTTGCCTCCTTACCCAAATTTCTAACCCAGCCTAGCAGTTCTAGAATTACAAATTACAGTTTCCTACACCTAAGTTCTCCATTTTAGTTTTGTTTGTAGGATTTGTTTTGCATTCGTTCATGCCAGGTGTTTTACATCTGCATGCCTGACTAACTTTGACCTTAATGTGGCTTTCATGTGAAAAAAACCCAACAAAATAAAGAGAAAAACATGTGGCTCCTTTCAATAGAGGCGACAACCATGCCCTTAAGAAGCATAAGTGGAATTTTTGAAAAGTTCTATATACCTAGTCAAAATTGTTTGCCATTTTTCAGAATGTGATTATGTACGCATCATGAATGTTTTGGTTGTCTGCTTTCTCCCTTTCTTGTCTCTTGCATTTTGGTATTCTAATGCTGACTTGCACAATTGCAGTCTTTTTTTAAAAAATCTCTTGGTAGATTGTTTGCTTGTATAAGTTAAACTTTACATCGCTTTGTGATCCAATGTTAGAGAGACGAAAGTTCAGAACTGATATTTTACTTTTGATGCAGGATATGTAAGGGTTTTTATGAATTGCATTGCATTTGGTTGCTGCTCTTTCAACAAAAAGCTTTTTATATTTTTCTACTTCATAAGGTATGCGATAAATCAGCTGCACTAAAATTCTGTCCTTTTGGGAATTAAATTTTGATTTCCTTTTAAATGAACTTATCTTTATTTCAGCTTTGTTTTAGATGGGGTTGATGGTTGGCTTGCTCGCAAATTCAACCAAGGTTTGAAATAACTATTCACTTTGCATTTCTAATTTACTAAAAAAATTATGTGTTGCAAAGCAGAATAGTGTGGAGTAATTTTGAGTTGTGAAGTCGTGATAGTTCATAAATTTCTTATAACTTCATTTGGTAGTCTAAGTAAATGTCAAATGCACAAGGTGGTATTGATGAAGCTTTATCTTTAGGGCTTGAACCTTGCTCATAGGTTCGTTGACTTGACTTGCTAGGCTTGAGGTTTTGAAGATTGAAGCCTTTGCAGGTTGGTTATTAAGGTCAAATGCTTTTATTTTTCTGATATTGCAATAAAATGAAGTGGGTACCTGTATGGAGCTATTATCTTTTTGTACTGCTTCTGTTACTTTGTTGTGAAGAAGAACTTGGTACTTTTTATACCTTCAGTTGAACCTGTGAATATTGTCACATTTCGTAGGAAGTTTTTGAATGTAATAGCTGGCTGTTTAATAGTTTATCTCATTGGAAAGAGATGCGAAGTTGACAATCTTAAATCTGGTGAGATAAGTGGCGTGTGATACATGACGTTGATGCTGACTTATAAGTAGAAAAACAAAGTTATTTATGTGATTTCTTCACACAATTATCTTAGTCCAAAGTTGGTAGAATATTTTATTGAATACATAATTGTGTCCTTTTGCAAATAAAGATATAATTGTTTGTGATGTGGTAGTGAAAATGAAGACGTTTTATACCATAGCAGTGCATGAAGTTGCACGCATTTGGAGTCCGAACTGTTTAATGTATAAAACACGGCTCACTCTTGGCAATTGTAAATCCACATGTATCCATCCAGCTGAGAGTCAACACGGACATCTGACTAAAATATATTTATAGGATTTGATGATGTAGAATTCTAATTTAGATGTATTAGGAAATAAAGGAGTGGTTCTACTTTATCGAATGCAGACTTTATTTGTTTGCGGTGATCATAATAAATGACCACATGGCAAATTAATTAAAAATGGATTCAATTATATGAAATCTAATATAGCTTTATATTTTTGCTGTAACAAATATATTCTGTGAATTTGTTAGTTTTTATATTTAAATTATAGTAAACATCTGACAGTATATGATCTTCAGTATCAACGTTTGGAGCTGTGCTGGACATGGTTACCGATAGGTGCGCATCTGATAACCTTTTTTTATTTGAAAAAGAATTATGAGAACTGTTAGATTATTGTGCTCAGGTTTAAGTGTTATGTGGGAGTTGCTTTGACACATGTTTAATTACTTCATTTTGTTTGTTTTTTTTTGTCTGCCAGGGTTAGCACCGCTTGTCTTCTAGTAGTCCTGTGTCAATTCAATAGGTATTTTCTCTATGGAATTCTTTTCGGTTCTGCTGATTATCATCTAGCTAAGTTTATATCTGGTTGTGCAGTCCAGGTTTGATTTTCTTGTCACTTCTAGCTCTTGATATCGCTAGTCATTGGCTGCAAATGTACAGGTTTGACTTTCTTTGAATATTTTCTTTGGCTTATATTCTTCAGTAATCATCAACTCGTAGCTATTTTCAGTAGTTTTAAATGTTATCAATGGGATGTTTCGGAATCTCATCTTTGGTTAGTGGGCTCTTTGAATGATAAATGATACCTCATTGTCACTGTTTGCACTGCATAGGTTTGTTATTATATGAATTGATACTACCAACCTCGTAATGTCAAATTGTATGTTACTTTGGAAAATCATTAATGGCACTATTACAATTTTTATGACGCTTCAGACAGCTTGTTTGCACTTGTAAATTACATTGTTATTGGTGGCCGCAGTACGTTTCTTTCGGGCAAGGCTAGCCACAAAGATGTAAAGGAGCTGGCTGTTTAAATTATATTATGGCAACCGCTTGTTTATGGCCTACTGCTGTGTGGGAACTGAGGCAATGTTTTTGTTCTGACTATTTAAATAACTTTTTACTGATTTGAAAAAATTCGCTTGTTATCATTGAAGATGCCAATTGAGTATGTTGCCTGCAGGTGTTTGTTGCTGCACAAATTCATGTATGTGTACCTCATCCATGTGGGTGGTGTTTGATGCTGCACATATTCGTTGTTTGTAGATAGGTGTTGGATAGGTAAGGAAGATGATGCATTACGAGTATATATCCCAGCTACACTGGATGACCATCATCGAGTTTGCATCACTAATTGACTGTCACATTGATAAGATGTCACAGGACCATGTAAAAAACACATGGAAACCATCTGAAGAGGAGAAAATTAGGTGAAATTCAGCATGATTGTCATCATTTATGTTTCCATTTTGAGATATTGTTCCAACTTCCATGTTGTCATTGACATGTTATCTTTTTATCACAAAATTTTTAATTATGCATGAAAAAATGCATTGGATCATGAAGAAAAGTGTTTTCTTGATTGCTTTTTGAGGTTGCCTCAATCTGATACTTTGGGTCCTGGCCGGAGGAGCCTAGGATTATGCAAAAAAAAAGGCTTCCATGTATACTTATTAAAATTATATATATCTATAACTGAGATATCATGGTTACAGTGCAGTTGATTCTGACTTAAATATTGGTTGCTATGAACTTGTCGTAAACCGTGTTGATATTGCGAAACGTCTCCTAAGTCATATGTTTGCTTCAATAATGTTTAGATGAAGAACGCCGCAGATGTTTGTGTGGCTTATGATATGACGAGAAGGGACAGACCATGAAGTGCTTAAGGCGGGAAGCTTCAATGTGATTTGAAAGGCGGGGTTTTTAATTAGCTAAAACCGGGGCAACTTCTGCTAATGGCCTATTCACTTGGATACATTCTACTTTGCTCATAAAATGGTTTTGATTTTCAAGTGGTGGCCATTAATATTGCCTTAGCCAGGCAAAACAAAACTTTGAATAAACGATGAATTATGGGCATTTGTACGCATAGCTTTAATTGCTTTATGGGTGACATGCCAGATTTTTAACTAGTATGAAATATATTTGGTTCAACCCGGTCAAAATGGGTTGAATCATTTCTTAAAATTATAAATAAAATATATCACTAAATATTAAAAATGTATTTTGTCATCAATATTATATTAAATATTAATTAAAATATTGAAAATTTCAACAAAAAATTGGATTTTGTAAAAATTTTATACTAAAAAACCAGGTATTGATTAAAATGATACAAAAGTTAAAACGATATGGATTGAAAGGCAATACACGGTATACCAGATACAACTAGGTGGTATATTATAGTATTTAAAATTATGTCGTGCATCAATTTTAGGACTGTATAAGAAAGTCAAGCTCTTCCAACTCATGTAGTGTGCTTGACGAGTTGATAATTATTTTCATAATCTTGTGATAAATAACTTGAACTCCTACTTCGACCAATTGACCTGCTGATTCCAAACAACGATAATCAGCATAAGTCCTTTTTTTAAGACAAAAAAAGGATTATTTGATATATGTTTTTATTAATTAACTATTTTAAATTAGATGGGTATTTTGGTAAATATGGACCCTTAATAATAGCTTAAACCATATGGAATTAAAGGCGATACATGATATTTAAAACTATGTCATGCATCGATTTTAAGAGTCTAAGCAAGTCAAGCTCTTTCTACTCATGTAGCTTGCTTGATGAGTTGATAATTTTTTTGATAATCTTGTGTTAAGTTAACTGGAACTACTTTGACCAATCCACCATCTGAATCCAAACAACTAGAATCGGTAGGAATTATTTTTTAAAGTCGAAAAAGATGTTTTTGACATGCTTTTAAAAATTAACTATTTTAAATTAGATGGGTATTTTGGTAATGATGGATCCCTAATAATTCAATCGCCTTATACTCCTTTCTACCTTGCCCCGCCACCTCTAACAAAACGTTACTTTTGAAGTATTGATGCATGGAAGGAGATCCAGCAGTTTTACTAATACAACAGCACACAACGAGAAAAATAGAAATGCTACAAAGAACCAGAAAAATAGAACCTTGGGCAGCTGAAGGCTTCTAAGCAATCTTGACACTTTTAACCCATAGTTGCAAAAATCGGAATCGGAATCGGTTTTCGAGGGAGTCACTGAATCGGATTGAATCGGTCTAAATAGGTTAAGAATCGGTTTAGTTGAATCAGTCCAAATCAGTCCTATACAAAAATTTCAACTTACTCAAAATCGGTGGGTTATTAGTTATAGAACATGTCATTTTGATATTATGGTATGTATTATCTTTAATGGTATTTTTTTATATTTTTTGGATTTTTTTTGAATTATTTAGAGTTAGTTATTATTTTTGACTCAAGTCCGATTCGAGTTAAGTTTTAATTATAAGAATGCCACGACTATTTCTTTATTTCTTTCCCCTCTTCTCTCCCACACCCGCCGCCCTCCTTCCCCGTCGCCGCTGCCTCTGCCGCGCCCCGCCTCCCCCTACCAGCAGGCCCCATCCCACCCCGCAACCACCGCCCTGCCCCGCCCCGCCTCCCCGCCGGCCCCGCCCTACCCCCGTGCCCCCGCCCCCCTGCACCCCCCACCTAGCCCCGCACCGGCACCCCCTACCTCGCCGGCCCGGTCGTCCACCGTGCATGTCCCAGTCGTCCACCTCGCCGGCCCGGTCATCCACCGCTGCCCCGCACTGCCACCCCCTTCCGCCCCTCCAGATCCTCTCCTCCCCCCCTCCACCCAGCCCTCCCGTCACCTAGTCACCGCCCTCGCCGCACGCCGTCGCCGCCCCGTCCTCCTCCCGCCTCATCTATCGCCGCTATCCAGAATTGGCCGATTTGGGCCAATTCCAGAATCGGCTCAAATAGGGCGGAATCGGCTCAAATCGGCCGATTCACGGACCGATTTGCATGAAGACCAATTTAGCTGATTTTTTGAATCGGAAACCCTCCGATCTGATTTAAATCGGCCGATTTCGATTGAAATCGGCCGATTTTAGCAACTGCAAGGATTTTAATCATGCATAGGATATATATATATATATATACTATAAATGGTCGATGAGGTGAATAAGCAAAAAGACTATTGATAAAATTAAATGGTTGATGAGGTGAATGAGAAAAATAAAATTCTGATAAAATTTTGCTCGGGTTTTTGTATCCTAAGGCATCACTTGCAGTGCTAAGGTAAGAAAATAATGCAAGTTCAGTTCAAAATCATATATAGCTTCAAGTTCTAGTGGGAGAATATCTTGGAATACAGACATGAAATGCATTTGAGTTGGTTCAAGGGAAGAAGATAGGTCCAAATTTTTATATAATTCAAACCTCTTTTAATTTATGGGAAGCTGCCTTTGTTTTCGGAAGCATTCCTGGCAAGTGAAGTCTTATCGTTTCCCTTTGTATTAGAGTTATTTTGTTACCCTACCATCAAGCAATTTTAATCATTTTAGCACCGGAGCACATTCTTAGATGCAAACATTAGTGAGACTTGAAATACATAACACAACTTCATCTTTATTTACAAAATTAATCACAACCACTTATTTGAATCAACTTCAGAAGATGATAAATAATCTTCTATATGTGGATCTGTATGTTGAAATAGTATGCAATACAAATACTAAAATAATTAAAATACCTCATTTCAAATAAAATAAAATTCATCAATAGCTTGATCATCGCGCAGGTCTTATCTATTTATTATGTAAGCATGAAAAAACACATCAAAGTTTGTCCCAAAGTTGCGCCACACGTCCATAAAAAAAATATTTTGATCTATTTAATGTCACCTAGAATGGTGTTTTATCTAGGAAAATCATCAATCTGCATCATATTTGTCCGAGCTCCTAGTACTGTGGATATTGAGATTAATATTTTATTGGCCTCCAGGCTGCGTGCGTCCGCAAATTTAAATTATTGATTTTTATGTCATTTTGATCCTATTCAGTACCTTTTTAGATAATATATTATGGCTTGGACTCTCGTGGTTGCCTTATAGTGCGGATTATATTTTGGAGATAACAACTTCTACTAGTAGGGGGAGCATATTTGGGTGAAAACAAACTGAAACCAAACCAAATCAAATAAGCAATTCGGTTTGGTTTTGAGCAATTTTGGTTCGGTTATTTTGCTTTGGAACTGAACTAAACCAAAGTAAAATAACCAAACACTAGTGGGGAAAAAAATGGCGATAAAAGGCCTAGTTTCGGAGATAAAAGGGTGTTTGTCACCGATCCATAGCTAATTTAATTCAGTATCAAAACAGTAAGAAATTCTCACCGAAATATTTTGGTGACAAATTATTATTGAATTCTGGTAACAAAACGGTAATGGAAGTCACTAAAATATGGTGGCTTAAATTGGTAGTTAAAATTCATCATGGGTGACAAATCGGTGACAATTTAAAATTTTCTTTTAAAAAAGTGGGATTGTGGTCTTCACGCACCACGTGGTGCGCATGAGCCGCTGTCCACCGGTGGGCCTTGTGAAGGGGCCAAAGAAACGATGACACCAATATTTCGGTGACTTTTCGGTGGCAATTTTTTTGTTACAAATGGTAGTAAAAGTTCAGTGACAAATTTGTCATAGAAAATTTTGGTGATAATATATAAGTTACAGACCTTTTTTCACTAGTAAAAATAACCGAAATTCTATAAAAAATATTATAAAATCTATATTCTTATTAATTATTATAAAATTATAATAATTTTATGATATATTTTAATTTTTTTAATATGATATATATTTAGAATTACTTATTAAATGATTATTTTTACTAAAATAATGATATAAATTTGATTAAATAATTAAATGAATGGGGGACACGAACAGTCAAAGGCCCAACATCAATCTATTAATTTTATTTTATTTATGAGGTCTATTTGGTTGATTATTAATCAAAGAGTAGTTGGTGAAACTTGATACCAACACTACGAATTTTATGTGGGTGTTGGCTATTAAACTTGTCGAGGCATTTTTGTAAGAGCGAGTTCATGCCTTGTTCACGAAACTCATTGATATACGCACAAGAACTTCCCTATATAGTAAAAAAGCTAAGGTTGCAAAATTTAAAACGACATATAAGAAAAATAAGCAGGTAGATGATGCCTAACCCATTCACA
>JAURVB010005489.1:0-38576 GCA_033002965.1 Piper betle
TCAATAAAAACTTAACGAGGTATCGACTCGAGTCAAGTTAATAAAAAATGCCTTGGTCTCGACTTGAGTGAAGTAAATAAAAAATTGACTCGGTCACGACTCAAATCAAGTAAATAAAAAATTGAATCATTCCATACTCGAATAAATAAAAACTTGACTCGGTCTCGCCTCATGTAAATAATGCGTCTTAACTCGGTAAATGGTTGTAAAATTAAATATGCAATCAACATTTTAAAAAAATGACATTCTCTTATATATTCTGATAACATTTAAATACATCAGAAGCAAAACACAGGAGATCCATCTCATTTAACTTTCTTCCACATGATGAATACAAGTACAAACTTTACAAATTCGGAGCTATCATAGTCGTTCTGCATCACTGCTTTGACATTCGCCATCACTGCACTGACGCCCCTGAATAGACTCCACGACTCCACTTTCAGATGGAATATTTTTTTGCCTACATATTTAAAAACAAAACATGGAAAATAATCACATAAAATATATATAACAAAGATCAAAACAAGGGTTGTGTTAGGCGACATTACTGTTGTGATACAATTGCAGGGCAAGTGCGTTTATCATGCCCAACTCCCCGTTTATTGCAACCATGGCATAGCCTATCTTTTACCATATGGTCCACTGCAAGTTCTTTACCACTCTTCCATCTTTTACCACTTCCTTTTGTCTTTGATTGTGCCGGTGGATGTACTTGTATTCCATGATGCGGATCATCTACCACATCTTCTACCAATTTTCCTATCTCCAAAAGTTTTTGCTTGGCGAGTTCAAATTTTTCAGATGACGAATATGCCTTTTTGGCCCATCGATTAAATATACAGTGCAATTCTCCCCAATTAGAGAATAAAGTTTTGTTGCAATCACCATGAAGTTCCACTCCATCACCATCAAAAACAACTTCCTTTGCTATTTCAATTGTCCATCTCTTCATGATATAGAGTTCAGGAAAAATATCACCCTCATTCAATCTAAGTACATATAGCAAATGTCTGCATGGAATACCTTCACTTTCCAAAAGTTGACAACTACATGTGCATCTACTGTTAGCTCCTTTGTAAGTAACACGTGCAACCAACTCTTTATTATTTCTACAACATGTTACATCATAATGTTCAACATCCTCCCCATCTAATTTCTTATGAGATGAGCAACAAACCATACTGTATTGTAGTTGTTCTTGAAACTTATAAAACACTTTTCGAGTATAAACCTTTGCCATCTTACATTCCATGATGAATGGGGTGACCAATTTGGGGCTTTTATATGAATTTTCATATGATTCTTTTGCCTCGTTCAATCTCTGTCTTTTGATAGATCTCTCATATCTATGTATAAACTCAATAAGGCTATTTTTTTTGTTCACATACCTTGAGTAAAATGAGTTTTGAGATTCACTTTGTTGCGAACTTCTTATACCAGCCAAAAATATACCTTTACTATACACAGGCACCCAAGCATGACGAATTGCATATATGGATTTCAACCACTCATTTTCCTCCACGCAATTGTCTTTCATTATTTCACTCCATTGTGATTCAAAATCTTCTTTGTTTTCGGCACCATAAATTAAACTATGGAATGGCTCATAAAACTCCCTTCTGTGAGCAATTGCACCTAATTTTTCAGTCTCCTTCTTAAGGATATGCCAAATACAAAGACGATGATATGTTGAAGGAAATATCAATTTAATTGCTTTATCCATTGCAGGATCTTGATCAGTAACAATTGCACCGGGATGCCTTCCATCCATGCATTTCAAAAATGTTTCAAAAAGCCACACAAACGACTCTGCCTTCTCATTACACAAAAATGCACATCCAAATGTAATTGTTTGCCTATGATGGTTTACTCCGGTGAATGGTGCAAAAATAAGTGCATATTTATTTGTATCATATGTTGTATCAAAAATCATCACATCTGAGAAAAGCTGATAATTTTTTCTTGCAATTCCATCCGCCCAAAAACAATGCTTTAATCTACCCTCATCATCTACTTCATAGCAATAAAAAAAGGAGTCATTCATCTCTTTCATTTCCTCGAAATGTTCCAACAATAATTGGGCATCAATTTCCTTTATCTCTTCTTTATTTTTTATCTGGGCATTTCTAATATCTTTCTCTGTACAACCAATATTTTCAGCCCCACCTGCTTCAATTTCTAGCACAGACATTAGTTGAGAGGTTTTTATGTTAGCCTCTCCAAATGTGTCAATCAATTTTTGGTGCACACTTGTAACATGCCTATGGGACCTGAGAAATTGAGTTTTTGATGGTGTAAGGAGTGCATGACTATGTCCTTCTTCGAAATGCATGACATTCCATGTGCCCTCTTTATTCTTAGTTACCCTGATGCGTGCTTGACAATCTTCTCTAATTATAGGATGAGTTCTCTTTTTCCTTTGTGGGGGATTTCTCTTTGTCGCTCATCTTCTCTTAAATGTCCTTCTTTAGAACACACAAACACTTGAGACCATAACTCTTTTGTTCTCCTATGATAATTTGTACTATGTTTACGTATACCAAATCTGGCCATTTTTGAATAACTACTGTATAAGTTGAATGCATCGTCCAAACAATCAAATTGCATTCCAACCTTCGGTTTGAACTCATCTTCTACAATCGGATAGAATGTTGTAATATGTTGGCCTAATTCTTCTTCGTCATATGCTTTATCTTGAAGATTGTCCATTCTTAAAAATATACAAAATTTATAAAATCTAAGAATATTTTCAATTAAAATAGTCGCACTAAATATTCTTTAATTAAGTCAAAGTACTTTCAAAGGCTTAACTCTTACCTGATTCTCATATTCAGCTGGATTTGTTCTTTGCTGACAGATGTAATTCTGGCCACCTCGACTCCACTCACAAATATTTTTGACCTGAAAATATATATTTTTTCAAACATAAGTACAATAAATCAAGGCAACAATTATGTCGTCAACAATTTTTATTTTCATTGTGTAGAAAAATTAACTATTTTATTTAATCAGATGATTATAAATGTTGCCACTAAAGCCTATGAAAAAAAAATTCAACGTTAAAATAGCACACCCTCGCGCGACGAGTTCGGCACGTTAGGGCGTCCGGGAGTGGAGACCGAGTCAATTTTTTTATTGACACGAGTTGGGACTGCTGGCGGCAGGTGGCGGGGGCGGTGGGGCAGTGACACGGGGGAGGGGGAGGGCCGGGGGCCTGGGGGAGGGTGTGGGGTAGCGGCATATGGGAGGAGGGGCCCGGGGCGGCAGGGGGAGGGCCTAGGGGTGGCGGGGGAGGGGCCGGGGGCGAGCAGGGGGAGGGGGGTGGGTGTGGGGCAGCGGCACGGGGAGGGGAGGAGCCGGGGCGGTGGGGGGAGGGCCAGGAGCCGGGGGGAGGGTGTGGGGCAGAGGCACGGAGGAGGGAGGGGCCAGGGGTGGTTGGGGAAAGGCCCGAGGGGGGGTGTGGGGGCTGGGGGTAGAGCGGTGCGCAGGGTGAGCAGGGTAGAGTGGAGGGGCACCTGAGGGATTGGTGGCAGGGGCTGTCCAGGGGCAGCATTTTATAGGCCAGGAGCTGGGGGCGTGGGTGGCATGGCGAGAGCTGGGTGCGCGGGAGGGAGGAGGTGGGGGCGGGAGCTGGGTGCGCAGGAGGCTGGGCGACTGTCGTGGGATTGAGGGAAATGGGTGATAGTGGGGCGGGGGGGGTGGGAAGGTAAATTAAATTAATCGTGGGCTGCTGGATCTGGATCCAGCGGCCACGATTGGATGAGCTGCATATGCGCTGCATTTTGATGCAGCGCATACCACATTTACCTATATATATATATATATGACCCATTTGGCCACAACAGAAACATTTAGGTCTTGACTCAGAAAATATAGAGGTTGTGTAGACAATTGAAGTGTGTCCAATGTTTCCACATAAATTGCTTTGCAAATCCTTCGTACCCCAAGGAGATTGGGCAAAGTCCATGGCTTGGACTTTTAGTAGATCTTGGATCAAAAACATTAATATCTCCTGAGACTCCAATTCTTGGATCAGGGAGGGCCTTCAATTGTGGGGTTACTCCATATGAATTGAGTAAATAGACAAACTTAATAGCTTCATCCTGAGGCATTTGAGGATTATCTTCCTGTACCTGTAAAAACCAAGCATATACGTTAGGAGGTAGTGCTGGTGGAGGCACTTGAAGAACTGGCTCTGGCAAGGGAGGAACTGGCTCTAGAAACAATTCATTCTTTTTAAGAATAGCAATTGAAATACTGAATTTATCCCACCATTGGAACATCTTTAGACGAAGCTTTCAAATAGTGTCTTGTAAGTTTGCTTTCTTATCTTAGCTTTCTTTTGATTGTCTTATTTTCTCAGTTTTCTAAATCACCTTCAAGTCTTAATGTGTTTTCAATCTTCCAAAGAATTTCATAAGTTTTCAGAGTACAAGGATAAGAAAAGAATCTTCTTTAGTCATTGTCAACCTTTCTTTATCTTTATCTTTCCTTTATCACATTGTCTTCATCTATTTCTTCTGCTTCGAGTTTTAAAATCAAGTGTGATTTCTATTAGTGCTGTTTGAGGTCTTTAATCAGTTTGTTTCTAAATTTCAGCCGAGTGTCTTTGATCTAGTGAAAATATCTGTTTTGAAAAAAAAAAAAGGGTTTGATCTCTACAGTAATTGTTTAAGTTTGATTTTCACCGTATTTGTTTGTATACTTTTGTACGTACTCAGTTCAGATACTGAAGAATTTATAAAAGTATAAACATACTTGTATCTGTATACTTATATGTATGTATTTGGTATTGGGTATTTGTATGTATTAATTGAAGAGTGTATTTACTAGGAGTGAAAGTGAGTTTGTAAAAGTTACTTGAAGTAATAAAAGTGCAAGTTACTGGTATGTTTCTTCCTCTTGATTGGTTCTTTGAACCTATATGTATTTAATTATGATAAAAACCCATTTTTGATACAAAATAAGGTTTTCTTTCCTGCAAAGGATATAAACTCCCAAAAAGGGATATATATATAACTCCTATAAAGGATATAATCTCCCTAAAGGGATATATGTGTTAAATACTTTTATTACTTTAATGTTTTATGTGCTATTACTTCTGTTAATATTATAGTTTTTTATATTATTGTTGTGCTAGTTGTTTATAGTTGTTTAAAGAAGTGTTAGGTTGTTTAAAGTTAAATCTTAAAATTAACTAGAACCTTTGAGAATATAAAGGAGGAATATGATGTATTTAAAAAAATTTTTCCCCAAAGAAGTTTAACCAACAATTCCTTTTATGGTATGTGATTTGAAAGAAAAAAACTTTCACGAAGTACGAAAGGGCCTATGTGGGAGAGAGTTAACTAATATCACAAATTAAAAAGTTAGATCCTACAAACTTAGACTCTCCTAATAAGTGCAAGAATGGACATTAAAAGTGGAGACGATTTAAGTACAAATAAGATATAATTCACAATTAAGCATTAATAAATGATCAACAAGGTAATCAAATAACAACTGAATGAGGCAAATAAGCACAAGTTCATACTTAAAAAGATACTTGCTTTAACGAGTTAAATTAAACTATACAGTGTCTAAGTGACCTTGACTTTGTTCACTTAGCTTTCTAAAGTGATTAAGTCAAACACAAGTAAGAGAATGAAATAAAGTGTGCAAAAGAAATTAACCAATTCAAAACAAGCACACAATAGGGAAGGGAGAGGTGACAAGATTCCAAATACAAGATTTTTAAGAGATTTAGAACTCTTAATCCTATCTTTTATCCCACCAAGTTTTTAATGAGTAGATCTTCATAACTTTATTATGACGATCAACTTGTATACTTATGAGCAACAACAGGTCTTCCTTTAGAAGCACCAAGTTCCAAGGAAGCTTGCAACCAATAAGTCATCCTTCACAAGCACCAACCAAGTGCCAAGGAATCATGCACCAACTTCTAATGCCTTAGAAGCAATCCAATATAAAAGCTAGTCTTCTCCTTCACAGAACTTGCTCCTTAAGCCAAAAAAGTACCCAAACTAGTACTTTCCTTTTCTAAGGCCAAGTGCTCACTTACACTCTAATAGGTTAATCCCATATTAGTTCTATGGGAGGTAAAAGACTTGTATATAGGCTTTGAGAAAGCCTTACTTCTCGAGCTAATTTTTGGAGTAAGAGAGGCCCATGAAGGCTTATTGAACCCATATTGACATGTAATAAATGGTATCAAAGCTAGGTTAGCCTCAATGTAAGTTGGCTCACCCAAATTGGAGTCTCCCTGCAACCTCATTGTATTATGTCACCTCCACCATGTGTGAGGGGAAGATGATTTGGGTAGTCAACTATGTGAGGGGGCCTCACGGTAACTCATGGGCCCATCATGTATGACAAGGAGTTAATTTGGGTGGCCCGATATGTAAGGGGAGAATTTTTAGGTAAATCCAACATCAGTTTTGGGGGAGGCCACTAATTTGTATATGGAAATCCTTACTTCTTAAGCTAGCTTATGGAGTAACAGAGGCCCATGAAGGCTTGTTGAGTCCATATTGGCCCATAACACTTTGAACACCTAGGAAATTAATAATTGAAACTCACATACTTGAGCCTTGCCTCACATACAGCCCCCTCTCAAGAATACACAATGAAATCAATAGGATTACAAGCAAAATGAGTAGCCACTCCTAATTCTAAGGCTTGAATATCCAAGAGGTCCAAGAGGGTTCTAAGAGCTCATGCGTGTCCCAAACACACTCCCCAAGGCTCTATTTATAGCCTAGGGAGCCCATTCCAAAGTAGTACTCATTATGACTTGAATCCTTCCAAGTAACTTTTTCCAAAGGTTAGTTTTGACAACTTTTTAAATGATTAATTGCCGAATGACCTACCAAAGTGCCAACTGATGTCTCCATCACATGCATAGTTGCCCTTTTCTATAAGTTCAGTCACACTTCGATTGCCGATGTCTTTGCCAAACTCAATCCTTAGGTTTCATCCAAACTTCTGTCTCTTTTCAATGTAGATTTCAGCTGCCAAAGTCTTCATTAGAAACACATCACCCCTGAATGCGACTAATTGAAGTCCAGTGAAACTTTTCATGTAAAGCCCTAGAGTTTTACACTAGCAAACTAGTCGGTTCAACCGACGGTTCAAGTCAAGTCAGTTGTACGAACCGCGTGTTGAGGCGAGGCCGGCCATGAGTTATGAACGATGAGGGTCAAAACTTAAGTATATGATGATAATGTCAGAAAGATGATGGGAAATGAGTTATCATAGTATATGATAGTATGTTATATCATTTTTATGTATTTGATCATAGAATTATTTTAAGGCCGAATAACACATTAGGATGCATTATAGGGCAGTATAAGTGGGTTCTTAATTATAGAAAATGTCATTGTGATGTTATGGTGTGTATTATATTTTATGGGATATTTTTCCTATTTTTTGGATTTGTTTAGGATTTATTACGAGTTAATTATTATTTTTGACTCGAGTCGGAGTTGAGTCAACTTTTATTCGCGGTATTGCACCAAACCTCATCCCGACGTATTTCCCCTTCCTAAACCCCGATTGCTATCAACGCAGCCTCGATTCACTTCCTTGATGTATCCTCTAGTCACTGCACTACCGCCCATCAAAGCCGTCAAGACCTGCCGGAGTGTCATAGTGCCGCCCCTAGCCATTCTGGCCGCTGCCCGATCTCCACTATGCCAAATCGCCGAGCGATCGTACCACCCTCCACGATGTCGATTTGCCGCCAATTGAGCGGGGCCGTCGCTGCCACCATGATGATGATGGTCCTCCCTCGACCTAGATGACATTTCCCCTATACCTAGCATGGTTACCGAGGCCGGCCGAGGGCCAATTGGACTACTGATCGACCACGATTGACTTGTCGCCGCCGCCAGTGGTCATTGCTGCCATTGTTGTCCTCACTGTGACCACCATTGGGTTGAACTCGTTGAGCCAGTGCCGACCCATAGCCCTAGATGCCTCACCAGAAGAGTCACTAGAAAACTGCTGGAAAGCTGCCAGAAAATTGGATTAGTTGAAATTTGCCGGATCTTTTACCGAATTTATCTAGTCAAACCCGATTGAACTTCAAACACCGCTGAGTGCTGACTTTGAGTCTCGAGTCACGTGACAAAAATCCTAGTCGTGGCCGATTGTTGCAACCCAATGTATAATTAACTGTGACTTAATTTCTTAAAAGTAATAGTTATTAGCACAACATGGTAAGATTGATGATTAATGTGTTAACTATTTTTTGTAATAAAAATATGAATTTTCTTGATTTAATTGTACTAAAAAATATTAAAGAACTAATTAGGTAACTAAGTATCGTAATCTAATGCACCATATTGTAGGAAATCTTATATGGATTGGGATTGATGAATGATGTGTTGTGAATTGTGCATTGGTGTGTGTGTGTGCGTGCTATAGGATATGTGAATGCATCATAAGTGGGAGTTAGCTTTCAGTTTGATGAGTAGGTACGAAGTATGCCTGGACACAATTGGAGCTTCTACCAGGTCCGTTTAGGACTCGCTTATGGTTTAACTTCAATACTTTGTCGTGTTTTGTTTTAACAGGTAAGTGGACGTGTCGAGTGATGGATTTATTGTGTCCCACTCTACACTGGCCATCTAGTCGTATGAGATTTATGGAGTAATAACCCTCGATGATGAGATCCGAGTTTGTTTTTGAAACTTAGATCCAACTCACGATGCCTTCTGACTTATTATATTGAAATCCCTACTAAGGCCTATGTACATGCAGTGTTTCGCATTTTCGATGAGATGTGAGGCTAGGAAAACCAACGACCGCCTCTTGAGATAGGGTGTGTGTTCATCAAGGCGGGCTTTGGAATTGGTAAGCATCTATTTCATTCCCAATGGATCTAATAAGTCCACCTTTGAGTTCCTCAAGCCCAGAGAAGTGTGGAGATTTATGGGTACTGTTATACAGTGTATGTCTAGACTTGTGGTTTCAAACGGTGCTGAAGGGCATGTCTGAGAGTATTCAGCCTTTGTACTTAAGGTCAGGAGTCATACGAAAGATTTAGAGGGCTGAAAGGAAAGAGAATGATTTTCCCGTGCAAGAGATAGTTTAAAGTGGCCAATGAATGAGGATGAGATAGAAAAGGGACATTGTCGCACGAGGTCAACGACCCTAGTTATTGCCCTTAAGAGAGTTCTATGAGGAAGAGTGCTGACGTTTTCATTTAACAGGAGGGTCAACTCTCTTGTGTCAATTTGTTATTAGTTATTTCTGGACTGGTAACGCTTGTTACTGACATATTTTTATTATATTTGTTGGTGAGAACTACAAAGATTGAACATTGTCAGGATTGCAGAGGAGCAGCACTGAAATTGCGTACACATGTACCTACTGAGTGTAATTGGTAATGATGATGTGTGTTGAACTGTGTGGATGATTAAATTTGAATGCTATTTTGTGAACTTATTATAAATATTTTGTATGTGAATGAAATTGTGAATGGAAGTGAACAAGGTGAGCTATGAAGTTTAGACTTGGCTCATATGATGAAGAAAGTAATGACAACTGGAATGTGAAAAAAATATTGTGTTTGGACTACATTTTTTATGCTTATTATTATAAATATATGTTGTTTGTTGTTTGTTGGTGACACGGTGGCCCACATTGCATTTTTATGGGAGACACTGTCTGTTTTACTTTAAAAATAACTATTTCTTTTAAAACTTTTTGTTTGTTTAGTTTGTTTTATACTTGATTGCATATCGTAGCAAGCGTGTAGGACAATGTTAGAGAACCTAAGCATCCCATTCATGCTTTGTATATTGCATCACCATCTTGAGACGTCAAGGGTAGATCCAGGTCGGTTTAACCGAATCAAGTAAATTAATGAATGGTTTGGTCGCCGATAACATTTTCGGGTTGGTTCATGGGTGAACCGAAACAGGGTGTTACAGATGTCTCCATAACATGCATAGTTGCCCTTTTGTAGAACTTCAGTCACACTTTGATTGTCGATGCCTTTGCCGAACTCAATCCTTAGGTTTCATACAAACTTCTGTCTCTTTCTTATATAGATTTTGGCTACCGAAGTCTTCATTAGAAACACATCAACCCTTGCTCTTGTGAATCCGACTAGCCGAAGTCCAACCAAACTTTTTATGTAAAGGCCCTATAGTTGATCTTCATGACTCCCAGTCGAAGTAGTTGCCAAACTTTCTTTTGTAAGCCTAAGGGTTAATCCCCTTATCTTTCAGCTACCGAACCAAACTTCTTAGACTTATTCTCCAATTCCGAGTCTTGATGATTCGGGTCTCATTAAATATACATGGACTCTTAGGAGGTACTTAGAGAGTTTGCAATATTGTCTTATCAAGATAAGATTCAACAAAGTATATATTGGAATTATGGTTCCAAAAATAATAATCATGGCAATCTATCATATGATCTTATAATATTGCATGCAGCGTTACTTTGTAAGAGCACACGGCCCAGTCTTGTGACATCCTATGAAGTAGAAAAGCAATAGTCAAAGATCTTCAAAATGTTTCAAAAAAGAGTGGAAAGTAGTTTCATAGCGGAACTTGGCGTTGAAAAGATTAAGTAAATGGCGACAAAGGTGGGGGATATGATACTTGTCAAAAAATTCCATATCAAAATTAAGAAAAGAAACAACACACGTACCTATTAATTTCCAAAAATGAAGGGATTCCTCCGATGCATTTGCTTCCTGCATTAGAAAACTATAATATTAGCATGCTTCCAATTAAATGCCTGCCCACAAGATGAATATTAATGACTGGGAATGAATTTGTGAACCCATAAGACATTTTGGTGGATGGAGATTACAATGACCCGATACCACCAAGCGAGAGTTATGAACTTAAAGCAATTATTTTTGAATGGGAAGATTTAGTATAGGAGTTCTTCCCTCCCTTGAGAAGACGTACAACTAAATATGAGTAACGTGAGAAGTTGGACAAAGAGGTAGAAAGAATTTGAAGATCCTAGCAAGTCAAAAAAGAGACTCATTAGTGACACAGGGAGAAGTATTTGGAAATTAGCTCTTTGTTTCTAGGATGGCTAGTAAAAACATGTTTAGAGGTGCGGCATTTCGTATCCCTTGTCCATGAGTATGTGGCTCGATATATTTGTTGAGTCTGTTTTCATAAAGGCCTCAAGCATCGAAGAGACTCTAGAGGGGGGGCCTTAAAGGTGAATCTTGAAGCAAGGTCAATAATTATAGGCTTCAAATAGAACAGTCGGGTCTTGGAAAAAATTAGTTATGGTCTTCAAGGAAAGAATCAGAGAATTTGATTTCGGAGTGCTATCAATTATAGAGTAGATCAATTGGAGCGGATGGTCTAAGTTTTAGATATAAATAGAAGAGAGAAATTTTTTGTTGTGAGAGGAAGATACAACTTGTGTATATTGGGATTGTCTACATCAGACCATCAATGAAGTTGGTTCCTTAATCAAGATCAATACTTGTCAATTTCTCAGGCACCCTGCCGTTGTATTGATTTGTATTTGGAAGTGGTTTACGTGTATTAGGAGAGGTTTGTTTCTCGGAAAGATGACTTCTCGTGTGTTATTTTTAAAAAGCTACAAAGGTGGGGTTGTCTTGACCATTTAAAAATCAGTTCACATTTTTAGCATTTACTTTCTAGCCAACCAAAAATGCTCTTATTGAACCACACCTCATATCGAGCAAAAAAAACGTCCACCACTCAAAATGTACATTCCAAAAATAAAAAACCTTGTACCTGTTTTATTCATACCGGAGAACTCCATGTACACAAAATAATGAATAAAATAAAATTAGATAATTTGTTCATGTAGAAGAGGAGGAAAGGTTAGCAAAGATTGTCAAATATTGTTTCCAAGGGGGCTAAGATAATAATCTTTTTTCAATTACTTTGGTTGTAAATTTCCTCTATCGAATGTGTGTTCTCCCCATTGACCACATACCGGTATCACGAACAGGAGCCTGCATTCGCAGATCATTAGTTGTTTGCAAAATATAAACCTAATCGATGTGATTTCAAAACTTACAGTTGTTTTTGCTGATGGAAAGACGTTCCAAAATCTAAGGGTCTCATCCCCTGCGCCTGTGACAATTGTCTGCATTGTTATGAAAATTTATTAGCACTAAGTAACATATTGCGTCAGGTGCAGTCAATATTGAAGATATTTTTATAAATAGATTTTGATTTTATGGATGTTTACTCCTTGAACAATGAGATAAAATATAATGATTTAATATCTTAGGCATAACCTTCCATTTTAGAAATAAATTCTAATTGAATAAGAAAATAAAATCTAATTGGATAAAGGAAGAGATTGTAATAATTTGACCTTTTACTTCCCTGTTTGTCTGCTACTAAAAATTATAAAATATATAAGAAATTTTCACAAACCTGTCCATCAGGAGACATGGCAAGGTAAAGAACTCGAAGGCTATGTCCCGTTAAAGTTGCAACCTGTTCATGGCCAAAAGTTATTTGATGATTAGTATGGGCGTAACAGATGAACCGATGATGCTCAATATGATCAATAAGATCACAACATCATTTACAGGGGCAGGATTTTTTTGTGTTTGTGTAAGCTTCCCTCCTCTGGACAAGACATGGAAACGTGACACAA
Organism: Piper betle; assembly: GCA_033002965.1. Lineage (NCBI taxonomy): Eukaryota > Viridiplantae > Streptophyta > Magnoliopsida > Piperales > Piperaceae > Piper > Piper betle. Next base: position 12,631 of record JAURVB010005489.1, read on the forward strand.
TATCTTCTTGGGTTTCTTGACTGACAGACCATCTTGTGTAATTTTTTCTGTTTCTTCACTCCAATTAACTTTTTCTCCCGGATGCAACCCGAACAATTTTACTTAATATTGCCATTAAAACCTCATATGCTAAAAAGTTGATATTCAATGTCCAAGCTTTTCAACTAGCTATTATATGCTCAACAAAGAACCTTGACTTTCCATAAGAACAAAATGGAGCTTACCTAAGAAATATATCCTACAACAAGATAGCAAAAGGTGATATAGATAAGGTCGGCTAATTGATAGGTTGGCCAAGTTGTTAAAAGGTTATATAGTGCTCCTCTCACTTTCATTGCAGACGGTTTCCATCTATAACCACTGGGAATTAACAGGTGGGTAAGGCCCTCTTATAGTCCTCGTGGAAAAGGCTCAACGTAAAACAGTCAAGAATCATTTTTAGGAGTCCTCCTCTTTATAAGGTACACGTACTCTAATTCTTCCAGCATAATTCAACAATCATGTTAATTATTTTTTTCATCTATTATCTCCATATCTTGATATCATCTAATAACTAGGTACGAGGCCTATTTTCTCTCTTTCACAAGATTTTGAGACACAACACCACCAATTAGAACAAGGCCTACCTTTGCCATGGATGGGTATTTCCAAATCATTACTTGATTCTGCGAATAGCCATGGGTGCTGACAAGTTCATTAACAGTCCGAGACCATGCTAGATTGCAGACCTGTTATTTAGATGAGATTTATTTGTTAACGATGTTTGTTTAACTTTCATGTAAGGATAACGAGTGTGAACAAATGAAGACCAACCTGACTTCCTGTGTCTACAAAGTTCAACTGATTACCATTTGATGTATTCCAGAAACGTATGCATCTATCTGCAGTTCCACCACCAGATACTAAAAGCCCACTTTGGTGAGGTGACCATGAAATGGCTTTTACAGCAGCTGTGTGCTCGGCAAGTTTTAGCACTGGTTGATTAGAGTGCTGGTTCCATACCAGAAGCTATCAAACAAGGAAACGTTAAAGTTGCACAAGTTGCTTGAAATCAGTTTCTTATCTTTGTCAACAAAAAGCTCAATGTGTTAAAAACCTGGTTGTCATTTCCTCCTGATGCTAGCTCTCTGTCATCATGTGACCATTTTAATCCACACACCTAGTACAATTAGCAGTAGAGACGATGAGCATCAATCCATCTGCATGTAAAATTTTAATTTGGTAACTGCTCCAATAAAAAAAGAACTGCTAACCTCAGATTTGTGGCCGACGAACTTGCTGATAAAATCGTTGGGTACCCGAAGATCATGTTGAAGAATGCTTCTATCTCTACTTCCGGACGAAAGGATGCATGAACTCCAGGATAAAACACCAGTTCTCGTTTGATGTCCACCCATGGTTCGAACCCTTTTGCATCGAGTGACATCCCACGCCTGCGAGTTAATATTAAAGTGGGGAATCAGTAACTTGCTGATCAAATAGTAAATCAAATTAACTGAAACTAGGATCCAAAGAACGGTTAAACTTACTTGAACTTGGCCTAGACCTGTCCCAACTGATAGATATGAACCCTCCCTTGTCCATTGAAGAGCACATACACTATCAGTAGGACCAAGATCACACAATTTGATCACCTGAAATGAATTTAACTCTACTATTAATGCTACAAAAATATGACCAACAAATGCAACACGAGAAATAATATTGCTAAATAGCTAAGGTACACTTTCTGAGGTCCAAATGCCCAAATCGAAACAACTTTTTCATATATAGTTAATTGTAAGACCTTAAAACTCATAGAACATAGGCTTGGAACTTGATTGGAATCCTTCAAAATGTTCTTGAAGCCATGTGAAGCTCTTAATAAGTTAATAAAAACAGAGGAATAGGCATGGCAGATTCCAAGCTAAGGCTTTTTCTCTATACTAAATATTCAAGGGAAGAGAAAAACAGAAAAAAAAACGAAAAAGAATCTCAATTGGTGCCTTGCTCGTGGATGCTGTCCAAAGGTAGACACAGGTGCCCAATCCAACAGCTAGAACATTTTGAGATGACCAATCCACCAAATTCAGATAAAAATCGTCTTGCAGGGATGGAGCATCAAGAACCTGCATCCGAGCACAGCAAAGTAGATAAAGATCACTCCTTTTATTTTTTCCTCCCAAGAGCAATTGAGCAGAGGCAATGGCTACCTACCTTATGAGGCGTCTTGGGCACCTTCCGAGCCGCCTTGGGAGTAGTCGAAGCTTCACTAACAACGCCACTATCATGTCCAGAGATCGACTGAGCAAAGGGGGAGCTCGGAGCAGAGTGATCCGTCTTGAACCTGAACATATTCTTGTTGGGGCTCATCGGCGACGCCGCAGCAGCTGCCGGCGACCCAGGCAGCGGGTCCTCCCCGAGAAGCTCGCTCCTCAGCAACCGAGCATACGCATCGTTCCCACCTTCCCTGGCTGGCGATGCCTTGTCGATCAGAGCAAAGTTCTGAAGCCGAGAGGAGGTGCGGCAGGGTATGAATCTGTCGCTGTAGGTGGTCTTGGACGGCGAGGTAAGCTTGGGGACAGCGGTGAATGATCTTCTTGCGGAGAAGGTGTCGAGACAGAGGGAGGTCTGGGTCATCCCATCGGGGAGGTTCAAGGTGGGCTTCCGGGATTCCACCTTCTCCATAGCTTCGGCCGCAGCAGCTCTCCTCTTCCCCACTCCCGATGGAGCGAGCACCACAGAAAAAGAAAGATAGAAGGAGAGAGAGAGAGATGGAGTCTTCCTCTTTCTCCAGTTGAAGAAGCTGGCCAAGATTTTTGAACTAGATTGGGCAACGGTCATATTGTCAGAGCTTCCTTACTTACGTTGTAACTATGTGGGCCCAAGGCGCGTCCTATGCCTCATTAGCTGCATGAACTGTCGGGACAATTACACGTCAACCAAATTTATTATTTATTAGGAATTTAATATATTATACAAAGGACGAGTTTAATATATTATGTGTGTAAGGAAAAGAAAATTATATTATTTAATTTGCCCTTACAAATTATTTTACCTTCAGAGTGAGAGATTTGGTTAGTTGGTTTTAGTTTTTTTTAAAAAAATCTAATAGTGTGGTTCAAGGAAGATTAGTTGTTTTTTATTTTTTTTAATCTTTTACTTTTTCTTTTTCCTAGCGGGGTTGGTTGAGTGGGGATGGAGCGATGTGGGGTGGGAGGTACCAAATAGATTTGACGGTGTTTTTGTTGGGAAATCATATTAATTTCTTTTTATTTAAGCAATTTATATGTAAAAATATAAATATATATAAATTTATTTTTTTCCCTATATATATATATATATATATATATATATATGAGATTTGATACCCGGGGGTGATTGCTTGAAAAATTTCTTGCAGTTGCCCCAATTTGGACCATTAGATATAATTTGACAGTCCAGATCTGTCTTCTAAAAAAAGCCCCTCATCTTGCTCTCCTCCCCACTGCTGCGTCTGCAGAGCCCTCACCCTTGTCGCCATGCCCCCGCCTTGGTTTCTACCCCCATGACCTTACCTGCGGTGCACCCACTTGCAACCCCGCCCGCACCGCTGCTCCCCCTTGCGCCCCGCTTCCCTCATGACCCCACCCAAGTCTCCGCCCCCTTGCAACCCTACCCGGGTCTCTACCCCCTCGTGACCCTGCCCTTGATATATACCATCGATTACAAGGACGGCACAAATCTATTGTTTACAAGGATGGCCCATATTTGGCCACTATCAGCAACATCCGCCTGTGGGGCAACCAGATAGGGCCACACGACTAAAGATCCCGCCGTTCCGGCTGCCCCACCCCGGATGTCCACGCCCCTCCTCTCCCGGTCCCCCTCGACACTACCATACGCGCCCCACCCAGTCGGATCAGCCACGATGGGATGGTAGGATTGAGGGGGAGCAAGAAGGAGGGGCGGGAGCATCCGTGGCGGGGGAGAGGAGGAGTGGTGGCCGCAGCGGGATGGTGGTCGGTGGCTGCAACAAGACGTAGCCGTTGGCATTTTTTTAAAAAATAATAGGTCTGGGTTGTCCTTGAATTTGGACGGCCTATATTAAAGTTTAGTTTTTTTTTTTGAAAAAAGACAATAGATCTGGGTTGTCCTTGTAATCGAACGGCCCTGATCAAGGCTCAGGGCATAAAATTTTTTCTACACGGGGCTTACCTTAATGCCTCTCTCTCTCTCTCTCTCTCTCTTTCTCTCTCTCTATATATATATATATATATATATATATATATAATTGACACAAACATATAAAGCCCATCAATATTACAAAGATATGTCAAAAATACAACATCCGTATCACTAACGTGAAAATTAAATTAATATTGTCTAGCACGCATCATTATTGTTTGTTAAAAAAATTAAAAAATATAAACAATATGTTAACAAAAGAAGAAGCTAATAAAAAAATAAGCTGATAACAAAATATGTTGATTAAAAAATTAAAAAGATAAAAAAAGTAAGTTATTCAATGACACATTTTTATCAATTTTTTAAATAAAGTTATTTATTCAATAAATTTGATTTAACATCAACATAAAATTGAATTAATTAAAAATAAAATTGACTTTTTTTAATTATTATATGTATGCATAGCAACAGTTTAGTTATTGAGTCATATATAAACACCTCATACAACTTACATGAGTTACACCTTTTATTTATAACAATTTATTGGTCCCACTACTTAAAATCCACGTAGATAAATAAAAATAATAATAGTGATAATTGTAAAATTTTAACTCTATATAATATTTCTAACCCTTTCATCTTAATTATCAAAATAATAAAAATAATAATAATAATAATAATAATTAATTTCAAAATATCTACTAATTAGTGGATCTTTTGAAATCTAAAATTAGGTCACATTTATATAAAAAGATTAAATATTATCAATCACCTACTTGTACACTTTACTATGTAAAATAATGTTCGGCTCTAAGAAGGATTGAATCTTGATGTTATAATTCAGAATATTATTTATTGAATTGTTGTCGTACAAACTTTATAGAAGTGGATCTCAACTCTCAAGAAGGTTTAAGATAGACACTTTATAAGATTTTCATACAATATATGTGAGATCCCTCAACTTAGTCCCACATCTAATACCTACTGGGAGGAGATCCTGTTTATAAGTGGGAATGGACTAGAGATCTTTAACTTCCGGGGTACCCATTTTAAAGAAATGACTTGGCCCATTACGTTGCACTTTGGGCTGGGTCGTTACAAATGGTATCAGAGCCGACCTGGTTTCGTGTTAGATGGTGGGATGGACTAGGGACGTTGGCTAGGCTGCCGGTTACGGGCCGAAAAAGGTCGTGGGCTGGGGTTAGCAACGGGCCAAGACCAGAAACGTTGGCTAGGCTGCCAGTCACGGGCCAGAAAGGACGTGGGTTGGAGCTAGCAACGGGCCAAGAATAGGCATTTCGGGGACGAAATTTCCTAAGGTGGGTGGATTGTGAGATCCCTCAACTTAGTCCCACATCTAATACCTACTGGGAGAAGATCCTGTTTATAAGTGGGAATGGACTAAAGATCTTTAACTTTCGGGGTACCCATTTTAAAGAAATGACTTAGCCCATTACGTTGCACTTTGGGCCGGGTCGTTACAAATGGTATCAGAGCCGACCTGGTTACGTGTTAGATGGTGGGCTGGATTAGAAACGTTGGCTAGGCTGCCGGTCACGGGCCGAAAGGTCGTGGGCCGGGGCTAGCAACGGATCCTGTTTATAAGTGGGAATGGACTAAAGATCTTTAACTTTCGGGGTACCCATTTTAAAGAAATGACTTAGCCCATTACGTTGCACTCTTGGGCCGGGTCGTTACAAATGGTATCAGAGCCGACCTGGTTACGTGTTAGATGGTGGGCTGGATTAGAAACGTTGGCTAGGCTGCCGGTCACGGGCCAGAAAGGTCGTGGGCCGGGGCTAGCAACGGGCCAAGAATAGGCATTTCGGGGACGAAATTCCCTAAGGTGGGTGGATTGTGAGATCCCTCAACTTAGTCCCACATCTAATACCTACTGGGATGAGATCCTGTTTATAAGTGTGGAATGGACTAGAGATCTTTAACTTTCAGGGTACCCATTTAAAGAAATGACTTAGCCTATTACGTTATACTTTGGGCTGGGTCGTTACAATATATGTTAATGGTACTATCATAAGAGAGATCACAACTTTCAAAATTCATGAATGAGCACATTGAGCCACAAGAGGAGTAATACCTCCCATTCAACTAAAGGGGTGATTTTCATATGCAATGATCATTTCGAGTTACCAACACTCCCAATGCAGTTAAGAGGTTGAACTTTAAAAGATGTGGATGCATGATCTGGTTTTTATACTTAGTTCCAATGATTCGGTTAGGTAATTTAATTACTCGATAACGATGAACTTCCAATAAGGCAAACACTCGATCGTGGTTACCTAACTTCCAATAAGGCAAACACTCGATCGTGGTTACCTATTCTACATACCCTACAAAAGTAAATTAAAATCACAGAGGCATTACTGAGTGTCAGGGCATTTTACCCTAACAACCAGTCTTCGTGTGGGATATTCAAGCGACAAAAATCATAAGCTCCTCTAGCCAATGTTTGTCTAACACACACACACAACTGTAACCAAATACTTTTTGCATACTTTAAGTGTTTGTCGTCATGTTATAGGCTTATGAGGCTTATTCACTCTGTAGACGATTTGTAAAGCTCACGATCCAAGTCAGGGTTTTATACTTGTGAACTGATCGATTCATTTGTTGGTTCCAGTCGAGTTAGTTTCAGAACACGTGCACTAAGTTGAGGCCGGTTGCACGCATGAGTCATGAGGGTCATGTATATCCAAGTATATAATGATAACGTCAATAAGACAGCAGTATGATAAGTTATCAGAATATATGAAAGTATGCTAGTTTATTATATATATATATATATATATATATAATATAATATAATAGTGGATCGTAGGATTAGTTTTATGTCGTTTACCATGTTAGGGAGCTTTATTTATTATTTTTGGGTAGGTTAATAAGTCTAGAACATGCTATTTTATTTTATTGAGCATATTTTATATTTTTTAATATTTATTTATGAATTTTTTTTTCTTAACTCGAGTCGGGAGGAGTAAAGTTTTTATTACCTAATTGCCACCGACCCATCTCTTCTTCTTCCCCAACTTTGATTTCCAAACAACCCCCCCCCCTCCATGCCACCCCACCATTGGTGACCATGCCACTAGCCGCATCGCTGCCAGCCAGTGCCTCCACTAGCCATCGCCGCCTCGCCTCTGCCTCCCTTTTCCTTCCTCCTCTCCCTACCCTTTTCTTCTTGTTTCCTTCCCGGCCACCGACTACCGCCCACCTTGCATGCGTTGCCACCGAAAAACTTCAGTGATGACCTCTGGCAACCCCTAGCCTCTTCCCCTCCTTTCCGACTCTTCCCAGGCTTGGACGACACATGCACAGCGACCCAAGGCCGCCGCTTAGCATGTGTTGTTATGGGCCATTAGCGTCGCCGCCAGCTGGTTGTACGCCACCGCCACCTTCGCCGTCGGCCAGACCTCCCTTACATGATCACCTCCTACCCCCTTACCGACCAGACCCCCATCACTTCCCCTCACACGGCCTCCCCTGTTGTTGCCAGGGCTCTTTTGAGCCATAGCAGCCGCCGCCGCCAGTCGCTCCACCAACCGCTCCCTCCGGCGAGGTAATCTCAATCGGGCCACCTCCTCCCCACCAAGCTATCCTCCTCCTCGTCCTTCATCTCCCACAACACCACCACTTCACGGCATAGTCTCCAATTTTTAGTGTTTCCATTGGAGGCCAGCCATTGTTGCTACTGGCCAGTCATAGGCCAGCCAGTCGTAGGCCTGCCGAAGTAGCCCGGGTCAGGCCTCGACACGTCCTAGCCACGTGCTCAAGTCTAGCCCAGCTGAGTCCTCCCTCGGACAAACCACAGCCATGTCAATGGCAGGTGTGCCTGTTGCTGCCATTATCGTCATTTCTACTTTTGGCGCTAGACATTAGGTATACCTAATTTAAAATTGAATTAATGGTCTGTGATTAATTAGGACGATGTATTCATTAAATTGTGATGCAAATGGTGTGATTGTAAATAACTGTTAATTTAAAATCCAAATGCATGTTAACAAATAATAATGGTGAATTAAGGTTAGACACTTACGGTTAGATAATGCTGAATTAGGTTTAATTAAGATGTAGGTAGCTAAGTAAATAGGTCTTAATTATCTATTAGAATGGATTGTATGATTTGAATGTAAATGTCACATAATGTCGAGTCATTATTACTCATGATTGGGTACCCTAGGTTGAGATTTTGATGTAACTGATGTTGCATGTTTCATATGATATGATGATGAGTAGATGCACTTGGATTTAGTATACATGCATTAGTCACCAAGTTGGTATGTAAGAAAGAGGTAATAAGGGCTTACGTTTTCATGGTTAGGGCTAAGTTATTATGAGTACTCAGGTTATGTTAGTAACCACGTGTATTATCTGATTGTATATGCCTTGTTGTGTTCCTTGTTTGATTGACTCTAATTTTGTATAGTTTTTTAACATGTTCATGCATCACATGATTAGAATGGGCATTAGTATTTGGTTTTGATGTGTAGGTACGAAGTGGGAGCTCACATCCTAAGCGCGAGAATACGCTCTCAGCTTCTGCCAAGTCCATTTAGGATTCGTCCCTGATTTATTGTTCTATTCTATCATGACTTATTTTCACTGATTGTGGGACGAGTTGAATGGTGTTTTATTCACCACAAGTTCCTTTGGGACTATTATAAAAATCCCTTCCCCAGCCTATATATAATTTTATCGAGTTTTCAATACGACGAGAGATGGTGTACCATGAGCGGGTGTATGTCATAGCAAGCTCTACATTAGTGAGAGGATTGTTCCATTCCCGAGGGATCCTGACAACTTCGCATTTGCATTCCTCACACCCGGAGAACGTGGAGGTTTACAGGTATTTTTAAGTATAGTGCACGTCTGGACTTGTGGTTTAAAGGGTACTAAAGGTGATTGCTTGAGAGTACTTGATCTTTATGCTCAAGGCCATGAGAATTATGGACAAAAGGAGAGGGCCTAAGATATACTGGTAGTCCAAAGGGACCAAAAATAAAATGAGAAAATGTGAGAGAGGCATTAGTAGACCAGTTAGTTTGGGATGCTACCAGGTCTGCGGCCTAGCAGCTCCTCAGTTGGTGCCCTTCAGAGAGTTCTTATGAAGTATACAAATATTTTTCTTCACATGAGAGTTAGCTCTCATTGCCAATTTGATATAGTTATATTTTGGATTAGTAACACTTGTTTTATAATATATGTAGGTGATGATCACGAGTAGGATATGTGTCAACCTGGACGGAGGAGCAGTCATGTCTCTTTCACACACACGTTTAATGATAGAATGTTAATATTTTGTTTATGATGTCATTATATTGAGAATGATGTGATGAAATGCAAGGTATGATAGTATGATGTGAAATGATATCTGCTTCGATAGAAAAATTTCTAATGATGACATGTTAGTAAATATGTTTTAGTAAATATGTTGAGATATTGAATATGTAGAAGTGGGTCAAGACCTAGAATTTTATGTGAAATGTGAATAAAATGCACAAGTGGATTGAGACCCAAGATTCAAAATGATTTATATAGTAAATTAGAATTCTGTGTGAATAAAAATGTCTGATATATATATATAATATATATATATATATATATATATATAGGAAATAATGTTTCTGTGATGTAGCACAGGCAAGGTGCTTGTGCTTGAGTTCTTCTTCAGCCGTTGGATTCTATCCAACGGCTGAAAATTATATCCCACCCATCCCTTGCCGCCTTTCCCGCCCTCCCCACCCCAGCCCACCACACACCGGATCTCCAACCCAATCGGCATTGCCCTTCCCTCCCGCCGCGCATATGCATGAAAGCCCCTTCTCGTAAGAGCACAACCGCCGGTGGGGTCGGCATCAATCTAGCAGCACGGCCGGCAGGATGATGCCGGGAGTCGTCGGCATGGGAGCCCGAGGTGGCGGTCACGGAGTCTGGTGAGGGAAGGGGGACTCTGCTTCTCTTCCTCTGCCGGGACGCCTCCATCTGCTTCGATCCCCTTCCCGATTGGAGAGATTGCTGATTCTGTCCTTTGAAGAGATGATCAATGCCAAGAACTCCATCCTAGCCTCCGACGATGACAATCAGGTGATCAATGCCAACGAGAAGAACAGGGCGACCGCCGTGGCTTTGAATGCCAAGATCCACCGCACCAAGGTTCGATTGCTAGAGGAGGTTCCCAAATTGCAGCGATTGGCCATCAAAAAGGTCCTTTTTTTTTTAAATGTTGTTATATTTCTCGTGTCTGTCTGTCTACCGTCTTATGTTACGAAATATGCTTATGTTTATTAGAGCCTGTCTTTGCTCCTGTAATTGGAGAGATTGGTAATTGACCTTTATCACGATATGATTGCCTCTCTGGAGTGCATGCCAGATGCTCATACATTTCATCTCGTTTTTAGAGCATGCACTGATTTGTCTGATTTTGAAGTTGGTGGAAAGATTTATTCTCATGCTTGGGCAGTGGGGATTGAATTTAATATCCTTGTTGGAACAGCCCTTGATATCCATGTATAGTAAAGCCGGTGATCTTCAAACTGTTTGCGCCTATGTTGTCAAGGCTGGATTTGGAGGGATGATGGCAGCATTCAAACTTTTGAATAGCATCAACAAAGAAAAGGAAGATGTGATTGTGTGGAATGCTTTGGTAAAGGCTTGCACTGAGCGCAAGGAAGTGGTTGAGACTTCAAAGGTACTGCAGAACATGCTATGAAGGGGTGTTCTTCCAAATGACAATACTCTCTTACTGTTGATTTCTTTGTTTTCGTCACTTCCGTTGTTGTACAAGGGAATGGAGGCCCATGCCTGCATTGCTAAAAGGGGATTTGAAAGTGAGACTTTGTTAGCTAATGCCCTTGTTCACATGTATGGAAAATGTGAGCACCCAAAGGAGGGCAATCACATTTTGTCTTTGATTAGAACTCCCAAAAGGGTGCACCCTGGTTACAGCTTTATTGATTATGTGGGAAGTGCTGGTTAACATGTAAGAGTGTCATTGATGGCATTGTTCTGATTGAATGATGATGCGATTGAGCTTCATTTTTCCTCTATGAAAGCTAAAATTTACTGACATAGCCGGAAGGGAATGGGTAAAGGTTCACCTCTGAAAATTGAGCTAAATGCAGTTAACTTGGGAGCAGTTCCTCAATCATGGATGCATAGCCGTTGGCATATTAACTCTTATTGATAGGTTAACAAAAGCAAAGTTGCCTACATTATTTGATGATAGAAGGACAATCCCTTGGAAGTCCTATGATTTTGTGATGTATATCAGGTTATTGTAGCTGAGAGAATTATATGAGTCAAACCTGTATTCATATAAAATAGGGGCTAACCTGATTTGTAATGACTTGGCATGTGGATGTTGGCATTTCATAGTCTTTGTAGGTTATTGTGTTTTGGTGTGATAAGCATTAGAACATTTTGATAAGCTGTGAGAAATCTAGCTTGCAGTGTTATTGTTTTTAATTGCTTTTACCTTTTATCTAATTATTATTTATATCTTGTTGAAGTGTTTGTTTATCTTGGTGTTGGTCAGCCAAGCAAGACTTGCACCAAGGGTATGAATTGTTGTAATCAAAGAGCAGAACTTTTATACCAGCTTCGGCACATTCAATTGCATATTGAGGGTTGTCGTCAATTAAGATTTGAGCTCCAAAAGACCTGACAATTTTAAGGATAAAGTTTCAATCACCACAACCTCTTATTATCTCATGAATTTCAATCACATTATTAAGTAAACTACTATGAATATCACTTCTCTTAGCATCATCAATTCATCTCTTCAAACACCTACAAATTTGCAAATTTCTCCTTGATGCTTCGTTTGGTTTGATCTAGCCATGGAAAAGACTGTTGTAGAACTTCTTTAAAGGGCATATATAAGGACAAATACTATGATGTTTGAAAGTTAAGTTAGCCTAGAACAAGAGTCAAACAAATGGGGAGTACTGAATCCTTACAATTGTAATTGTTCACTTTTTTTCATGGCTGCAAACTTTCACTTTCCGGCTTTTAGCATACAAGTCGAGTTTACACAGTTGACTCTACAAAACCAATGGTATAAAAACATGATATTCGGCAAGAGAATGATTTGAACGATAACTGTCTGCAATATATCTGTTCAAAGCAGAAAGGAAGCTCCCAAGAACTGTCAGCAAAAGTATAAAATTGCATCCATTAGCAATGAGCTAAAATAACAACATTGATACCATCAAATAATAATGACCAATCCATTCATATAACAGGCATCAAATAACAACACTGATTTCGTCAAACACTGGTAACCAATCTGCCACAGAGGAATTGTCTAAATGGAACAGCCGATTAACAGATGAGTCTAGCAGTGGCTAAATTGAATGCAAGCGACCATATTGCACCAAGAAAATAAAATTAGTTCCTTTAATAAAAGATACCATCAACAAATCAGTCGTTTCATCGAAAAATCTCAATAAATACAATAGTTATTAGCTCAATGCCAAGAACACTGAGCTGATGATTTCCACACTGATCACAACCAGAGCAGGGAACGTATGTGACGGTACTCCCCGAATCAACAATCAAAGCAAACTCCTGCAGAGGAGTCCCAATCCAAAGCAAACTCCTGACCGCAATCAACAAAACCCCCATCACCAAACACTCGAAATCACCCTGAATCGCAACACCAAGGAAATTTAAAAAAAAGAGAGAACAAAACAGAGCATCATGAGACCCATTGGTGAGAAGATCGTCGTACAGCTGCATCTGTGCATTGGGCAGCCCCTGGGAGTCCTTCTGGAGGCGGCGGTGGAAACTCCGGCGACCCGGCAGCTGAGAAATGTTGGGCGCGGAAAAGACAAGAGGGAAGACGATGGCTGACGGCCCTTGCACCGCCTTGCTTTCCACCTGCGTCGCTGTCTCCATCCCCCACAGAATCTCGTACGGGCCCTCGCACAGGTGTAAATTCTAAATTACCCTCAAACACAGGTGTAAATCCAAAATTACCCTCAAGCACAGGCAAGCTGCCTGTGTTGCAGCACAGAAAACTCGCCCTCATATATATATATATATATTGATTTGAAAGGGTGGCCCCTAATTGAACTTTTAGGGGAGACTCTGTCCTTATTATTTTAGGAATTTTTATTAATTTTATCGTAATTATTTTAGGGTGTAAATAGGTTATCATGTCATCCATGTAATAGCATGTTAGGATTCTGTGCATTCATCTATGCATGGTGATTAGTATCTTCATCTTAAGACGCTGAAACTAGATACGACGACTTGGCTTCGGGTTAGCCAACCTATTGGGGAACCATGAAATTTTGGTTCGGTTTGCAAGCGTGAACTGGATTTAGGATGTTACATGATTGTTAGTCATGCATAGTTCTCGGGATAAATTTAGGGCACATGAACACTAGTACAATACACATAGTTCTTGACACAATTATCAGGGAACCCCACCACCACCATGAGCCTCAGATCCATGCACCTAAGACAACCAATGCGACAGGACCTCACCTCTTTACACATAAGAAAATATGTCTTTGATTACCGGTCCGAAATAATTACTCATATTCAAGACTAGTAAGTAGGTACTCTATTACCTACAATAAATCTTTAAAACTTCAAAAAAGCCATACATGGTTGTAAGCAAGGATATCATTCGTATAAAACAAGCTGGCGTGTAAGCTCAACAAACATATTGCTATAGAACACTTGTGCCCTCACATCATCCATATCTCACCCGTCATAGTACTCAAATGGCATTGAAACATTGTTAAGTTAGTGCTACAAATTCCTCAAATACACTACGTTATGCTATAACCTTTTACAATGCACTATTTTAAGGTTTACAAGAGTACTAGTGCAATTCTTACTTTCCATGCAAATCTCACATGTTTGTAAAACTGAAGCCCTCATGCATTTATATATAAATATGGCTTAGGTAGGAACTTACATAATAAGGTTTCTAGAGCTTAGCTTTTGAAAACCATCAAAGGATCTCAACTTTGAAGTTTTATTAAATTACAGAACACTTGTGTAAACTGGAATATTGTGGGTCGCCCGATTAAGTCAATCAACCAGAACCTAACCTGAATGGACCTACTCTTGACGTCTTAAGGTGTAAAATAATCATCACGATGCATGAATGAAATGTTCGGAACCTAACATGATACTAAATGAATGTCATGTCAACCAAGTCACACTAAACCAATCAATAATGATAAAAAATTAATAAACCCTAAAACAAAATGGATAGAATGTCCCCTGAAAGTACAATAAGGGCCACCCTGATAGATCATAGACAATATAAATATTTAATAAAATATTCACACAATACATTCATCCAACTATATAATTCATTTATTTGTTGAGTTTTGACTCGACTGCTGATTTACATATCATTTACATGTGTGTACTGGGTCTTGACCTCTTTGATCATTCTTATTCACGTTTAAATTTTAAAATTGGGTCTTAACCCTCCTATTGTGCATATTCAATATTTGAACATATTTACTAATTAGAATTCACATCATGTTATTGATATTAGTTCTATTAACAATTCATATAGTTTCACTATCACAATATCATAACAAAAAATATTAAACATTTTATGGTTTGACAAGTGTGTGCAAGAGACATCTCTGCTCTTCTGTCCAAGTTGGCATATCCATATCTTAATCATCACCTACATATATAATAAAAACATGTTAGTAACGAGTATTACTGTTCCAAAAATAACTATAACAATTTGACAAAATTAGAGCTGAATCTCATTTTAAATAAAACCAAATATATCTTCTGTTGAGCTCGAATAAGGGCATCTACTAGGGAGCCACTAGGCTATGGACCATATAGTATCTTGAACTGATTGGTCTGCTAATGCCTTTATTGGTTTTTTCTCATTTTTTTGATCCATCGAACTATTTGCATATCCTATGCCCTCTCCATTCCTCCATATATCTCTTAGCCTTTAGCACAAAGGCTGAGTACTCTCAGGCAGTCACCTTCAGTTCCCTTTTAACCACATGTCTGGACATGCGATCTACTAAATAGTACTTGTAAATCTCCACATTTTTCTGGGTGTAAGGAACTCAATATACGGAGTTGTCAAGATCCCTTGAGAATAGAACAACTATCTCACTAATCTAGAGACCGCTATGAGTGGAACGCACACCCACTCATGGTATATGCAAGTCGATTTCACCATCGCTCATCTCATTAAAAATTTGACAAAAATATATAAGCCTGAAGGCAACTTGCAGTGAATATTATCGGAAGCAGACTTAAGGGATCCCATTCTCGAGAGTTATTAATTCAGAAAACTTTTGGCTAAATGACCCGAGTTGAGTGGGATTAAATGAAATACCACTTAGCCCATCCTGCAACAATAAAGCAAAACACAATAGAGTAATGTGAAAAACAAGGAAGGAGTCCTAAACAGACCTAGTTGAAGCCCTAAGCAAGGCCATGTGCCTAAGTGGCAAACTCCTACTCCGTACCTACACATAAAAAAGCAAAATACAAATACCTATTCTAGCTATGTGATGCATATATGATATTAATGCATGTAATTATAATCACAATCATATCCTAATCAATTCAACACATTATTCACATCATCAATAGAATCATATACACCTATATAACGAAACAATAGCACCTATACTAACACGAATCAATTTGTAAAACCCTAACTTACCTGCTTGTAGTTTGCCCAGTTCAGGCCAGCCTCGACTCGGTTTTGAGTGAGCTCGAGCCAAAACAATTTTAAGAATATGAGTATGAGGCTCAGATGGCCATATGAGCATACTATGAAAGCTGAGATATGATAATTTCAGTTATAATATAGTAGAACATGAGTTATTTGTGTATACACGAGGTATACATATGATTTTTATTAGTTAGCTAGGATTTTAGGCCTAGATCAAGGCTATTGTAGCATTTAGCATTCATTTGAGATTTTTTGGGTATTTCATTTACATATAGCATAGGAATTTTAGATCACTTGATTGTGCCCTTGTGGACCCAACTTGATTGAGTTCATGGTTCGAGGCCTATTTAACTTTCTTGCCTCAATTCTCACATATAGAGTCACTTTTAGGACTTGAATCAGTTTTGACTTTGGATGGTGTGGATCCGAGCTTTCTGACCATATGTATATTGCATATACCCATAGGTGGGCCCTACTAGACCACAAGTTGTCAAATGTCTAGATCATGCCACATGACAAGATCTGAGCCATACACTCAGCCTTAGCTTCACCCATTTATTTCCATAGATTCCCACAATTTTGGATGGTTTTCACATTAGAGCTGCAACCACTTTGGCTTGCTGCCGACAAGACCTCGGCCCTCCTTTGGCCATCATATTGGTACAACTGTGTCCATCTTGCAGCCATCTAGCAATCCATAGCCACCATCACCACAGGCGCCACCCGGGATGGCATTTTTGCACTCGATTTCTGCTGCCACCACCACCCTTTTGTGCTATTTTCTGGCACTGGCGAGTGTCTTTTGGCAAAGCTGACCACCCTCACAACTTCATGTTGCCGAGATCTACATTTTGAGGCCACCCACAACCACCGCCGCAGCCGCAATCGTCGCTGGCAATGCTGTTGTACCTGGCGGCAATACCTCCTTTTCCATGCCAATTTCCAGCTAGCCATCAGCCGAACTCCCTCAACCGCCACCACCATCATGATCCTCATCGCATGGGCCATCAATCTTGACTGGCAGTGACCCCAGTCGTGCCACCGTCAACATTTTCCAGTGATGAATAGTGTCATTCCCCCAATCAGCTCGTTTACCCACTTCATGTTCACCTCCCTCATTTGCATTCGCGTCTGCCTACCTCATCTTGTTCACCAGCCCGCCAGCCCATGTCCGAGTCCACCCGTCCAGTCAGGTCCACCCAGCCAACCCAACCTATTTTTCATTTAACCCAAACTGGGTTGGTTCAGCCCATTTGGTTTGGTCTGGTTTAGCTCAGTTCTATCCGATTCAGCTAATTTTTGAACCATTTTAGTCCGTTCTTACACCGTTTTTGGTAATTCAAGAACCTCTATGTTAGTTGTGATACATATTCACATGATTTAATATGATTGGATGTTATGATTATTTTTTTATTTATTATTTTATTTATTCATTATTATTTATTTATTTTTATTTATATGTTTATCATATATGATGAATGTTTACATGATTTTTTGCTATTATTAATATTATATTTACTTATGAATATTAGTCTTATTATGCTTGCTAAATTGTATATATCTTTTATTTATTTGTTCATTATGTGTATGTTATTATTTATTTGTATTTAATTATGTATTCTTGCATTGTATGGCTATGATATTATTAAAATTCATGATTAATGAGCATTAACTATTTATTTATTTATTTATTTATTGAATGATTATATATTTATTTATTTATATGTTTACTAATACGAGTATATGCTGATATTTACTCGTGTGTACCCGTATAATTACATAGTATAATTATATTAATATTTTATGATTAGAATATTGTTCATGTTTATGTATTTATTATTTATCTAATTATCTATGAGTGCATTTATTGTTTACTTATTATTTATTATTATGATGTCTCGATTTTTGTGTCACATGTTTAGTAATAGGTATGTTAGCACTATTTTCTTTATTAGGATGTATTGATGATATGAGCGCATACCATGAGCATGTATCATATAGAGATGTTAGTATTTTACTTAGTAGTGTGTTTTAATGTAGGTTTCAAAGTCTGAGCTCGCCGTAGATGTGCAGATATGCTTAGAGCTTGGACCACATGTCCGTAGGACTCTCCCTCTTTGCTTGACTCCCTGTATGTCGAGTTTAACCTTGTTTTAGACGTAAGACGACATCGATGGCGTTTTATCAGATCACTCCAATTTCAGGCTATTTAGTCGTGTTTTTTACGCATGTTTAATAAAACTACAAGGATGAGATCCCTTGATGGTTTTTAAACTGAAAATCCAGAAATATGTGATACAAGCCTCTTCCCTAAACGTATTATATAAGTACACACATTTTTTTATGGATTCCACGAATAAGAGAATGAGTGGTACGAAGTTATGTATGGACTGCACTAGTACTCCTTCAAACCCTGAGGTAGTGCAGTGTATGAAGGTACTGCATAATGCAGCACTTTTTTAGAATTTGTGGCACTAACTTAACTGTTCATTTTGCCACTCGAGTACCGTGGCGGGTGTAATATGGAGGATGTGAGGGCGTACATGTTGTATGTATGAATATGAATATTAGTCGTGCCTGCAAGCAGTCATTTGTTTAGGTATGTTTGCTTAATGCTTAGTGTGAGGCAATTCTAAAGTTTTATAAGTTTCCATGGGTAATGGAATATACATTTGCCAGTTTGTATTAGTTATTTTTTAAACCAGTGACATTCATTATTGACATTTTTTATATAATATATCTAGGTCTTGCAAATCCTGAGTAATCTTTGGTGGGAGGACAAATAAATGCTACACACACTTGAACTCATTGCAGTTATTCGCTTCGATACTTTTATTTATATTTGATGTGTTTTGATGCGTATTTAAAAGTGTCTTTTATTCTCATGACACGAAGATGGTTGTTTTGATCTATTTCATCGATCGAGTTGTACCGACCGACAACTTTAAACATGAGTTGACTCGATCGTAACATTTCTAATTCGGTTCTTAAGTGAGCTGAAATCGGGGTGTTATACAATCATCCATTCCAATTACAATCTATTAACTTAGTGGGTAACAAGATCTAGATCATGAATTCATCATTTCATCAAATGATTCGTGATAACATAATCCATGATTCCTTCCATAATCCAATACTATATGTAACCTATTGTGTTCAACTCAATATTCCTATTAATCACTAATTCACAGATTACCCTAATAAAAAAATCTAACGTTTCTAATTGTACCTTAATCATAAATTTTGTAATCAATTATGATCAACAACACCTTAGCACAATCCAATCTCCAATTGCCTGTATAAATTCCCCAAGGCTATCCCTTACAACATTTCCATGCAAACAACTCATATTTAGTCATCCCAACCAACTATCATATTTTTTTAATTCAATGTGATACATATCAATTATCATAATTTAATCGTGCTATGTTATCAACGATCATGAACTAAAAATCAAATCAATAGACAGTAATGTATACCTAATGTCGACATGGATAGAATTTAAGTTTATAACATGATCATCACAATTAATACCAAATCACCTTATACCATCTGGAACTAAATTAAACGTATCTTTACATTTTCCTAATTCTCGGCAGCACGCAAGTTTTCACCAATTAATTGTGCAATAACATTCATAATCATGAAATGAAACAATCTAAACCAAATCGGTAGCGATATATACCCAATGTCAGCCAATGACAGTGGTGACAGTGACGCCACAGCTGATGGGTTGGCGAGGGATCACTGTGGTTTGGCTAGGCCTGAACTAGGGTCAACTTAGATGGAGGAGAGGAGACCCCGGCTGGGTTGCGACTGGCTGGCAACAATGGCGTGTTGCCGGTGGCTGCAAATATGTCAGCTTGGCTAGGGTTTGGTGGAGGTACTCGGCTAAGGAAAGGTAGGGAAAAGGAAAGGACGGTGGGGAGGAGATCGATGAGTATGGTGGGGGTTGTCTGGTTTGAAGGAATCGGCCGGCGGTGGTGGCTGTGCATGTAGGCAACTGGGGTGGCTAGGGCAGTGGCAGCTCTACTAGGGAGGCATGGGAGTGAGCAAAGAGGGTAAGGGAGAGGTCAGCTGGAGGTGGTGGTGGTATTGACACTTCCGGTGGCCGGGAGGCAGTGGCTCATTGCCAGTGGCAAACATAAATGCGCTGGGTGGTGGTCGACTAGGGCTGGGGAAGGAAGAAGGAGGGAATAGGGGAGGAAGAAGGAGAAAGGACGGAGGAGAGCAGGTCAAGACTGCAGCATCCAGGTATGGGTTGAGGCAGGGGAGGTGTCGAGTGGAGGTGATGACGTTGGTTAGAAGAAGGGTCAGGAAGGATTATACATACGGCGTAGTTTCATAATAAAATTTTAACTTGATCCCGAGTGTAGTCAATAATAAATAAATAAATTCCAAAAAAAATAAAATAAAATAAAATACCATAAAATAAAATAATTGTGTCCTAACTCGAATGACATGTTCTAAGCCTACTAACCCACCCAAAAATAACAAGTAATGTATCCTAACATGGTAAACGACCTCAGTCTAATTTTATGGTCTACTAAACAAAAATAAACTGGCATACTGTTGTATATGAGGGTAACTCATTTTCATATTATGCTACTGATGTTATCATTATATACTTGGGTACACATGACCCTCATGGCCGGCTTTGGCTCAGCAAGCATGTTCTGAAACTGATTCAACTCGAATCGACGATTGAAGTGACCAGTTCATGAGTATAAAACCCTAACTTGAATCATGAGTTTTACAAGTGAGTTAAATGGTTTTACATCGGAGGGATCTAATAACGCACCGCTGACATCATCCTATGTCTAAAGCTTGATTAAATCTTGTCACTCAAGGAGTCGAGCAGAGATGAAGCAGAAGAGTCCTACAGACTTGGATAAGTGGAGCTCCGCGTCTTAGATCGATGAGCTCGCCATGTATATTATAACAAAAGATGAAACCCAATTTATAATTGGATCTCATCTGCACGCAAAGCGAGGCCTGGACTCAACACTTGCACAACACTTAAAGACATAATTAACTTAGCTATCTTGCTTAATGACTTGACATAACCAGATGATTTTTTGAATGAGCCAAACAATGTTCAAATGTGCTAAAAAACAAAGCCCACTAAGCTCGGGCTAAGGTGCTGGGAATAGTGTTCATGGGCGACACACTAATTTTCCTAAGGCTTGTTCATGGGTTTTGGAGGCTCGAAATGGGCTTGGATAAAGTGGGAGAGTTAGCCAACATCATGGGATTTAATCTTGTAAAATTTTAGATCCAAACTCTAAGTATTTGGCCATGAGTGGATTCAGAAATGAGAGGAATTGGCTAAGACCTTCATGGAGTTGGCTGGACCTACAATGCTTGGGTAACTTCTACCAAAATATCTACCCTACCATTGGCCCTCAAAATTCAGGATGATATTCCTGGGACACAACTTAAGGTTTGGGTGAACTTTCATGCAATTTCACCACCAAACAACTATGCTATCAGATTTTACATCTAGAGTTAGGGAACTATAGTTTAACCCTTCATCCGCACACTCCCAAAGTATGAATTAACTTACCACCTAAATGATTTTTAACTTAAGTCAAAATTTATATATTTCTAGTAGACACTTATTAAGTATTTAGATAATCTTTACAAATTTAATAAATTCTTTTAGCAAGCACAACAAAGTGCACAATCTCAAAGCATGGCATATAAGAACATATGCACAACAAACACACAATGGATTTATGGGTTATGTTCAAACCCTTAATGATGTTATTTGAACATGGTATTTTAGCAGTAAATAGACAACATGCTAACATAGAAGAATGCAAAATATTGCATCCAAATATTTACTATAACATGGTGAAAAAATTGGGGAAAGTGGTGAGTAGGCTACTAGAAATAGTAAAGCCTTCATCTTTTGCCGATTTTGGCACCCATGCATGCTCATACAGGAAAATTCAGACAAAACATCCTTCATGAAATATGTAGATCTATTTCATATTAACATGACAAAGAAAATATCATGCAAAATAGAGTCCTAAAGCATGATATATAAAATATTTACCGAAATAGTGCATAATAGCATACATATCTAAATGAAAAATCCATATCTATTTTCATACACATGAAAAAAAAATGATGAAACTAAGCTCTATCTACTCCTAAGAGGAAGATATACTTGAAAAAAATACATAGAAAATACAAAAACACACATATCGGCATACAACAAACACAAACAAACGGAAAAGGGAGGAAATGTGGAACCTTTACCTAAACGGTTCCAAGGGGAGGTCTCTTGGGGCGTCCTACAACATGTCCTATGACCATAGGAGCTTGGCTGGCTTGAGGAGGGCTAGGGAAGGCTGGAAGGGATGAAGGAAGAGGGGGAAGCATGGAGGAAGGGGAAGGTCGGAGCAAAGGGAGTTGCACCCATACCTAAACTAGGAAACCCTAAATAAGTTGATCTCAAAGGCACTAAGCACAGCACCTATAAAACCCAAGTCATTTGCTCATTGGTTTTGTGTTTGTTTCTTTGTGAATCAAGCCGAGTATCATATGATTGGTGTTTGCTAACTATTAATATATTATAAGGATGTATGTTGTGCTTACTTGCCCGGACACTAGTTGTGTCAGTGTTAGACACACTCGATCAGGCGCTAGGTGGTCCTAATTTTTTTCCCTTTCGGGTGTTATGGTAGATAGACCCTAGGATCGTGTCTCTGTGTGTCTAGTTGGATATCATGTATTGTGAGTGGCTTGCTTCACCTATTTCTGGTGGAAAAACCCCAAATGAAGCAGAAAAGGCCCCAATGGAAAGCAAATATCATACAAAATCAAACAAAACATCCTCCATGAAACACATAGATCTATCACTTATGAACATGCCAAAGCATATATCATACAAAATAGTGCATCATGAGATATAAAATATCTACGAAAATAGTACATACTAGCATGCATATCTTAATGAAAATGCTTATCTATTTTTATTCACTTGAAAAAAATGATGAAACCAAGCTATAACAACTCCTAAAAGGACAATCTACATGAAACAAATAAATGAAAAATATAAAAACTTGCATAAAGGCATGCAATAGACACAAAATGTACAAGAAAGGAAGGAAAGGTGAAACTTTTAAATCAAATAGTTCCAAGGGGAGGGCTCTTGGAGTTTCCTACCCCAACACATATGATACCAATACCACATGGCCAAGGAATACTACCTTAGGCAGCCAAAAATTATACTTGGATAGCTTGGCATACAACCGGTGCTCTAGCTAAGTCTGCATGGCTATCTGCACTCACGTCTCGTGCTCCTCCCAAGACCTCAAGTAGATCATAATGTTGTCAATGAAAATAATCATAAACTGATCTAGATACAACATGTACACTCAGTTCAAAAATCCATGAACACTGTTAGGGTGTTCATCAAGCTGAAGGGCATGATAAGGAACTCATAATGACCGTATCTCGTCCTAATGGTTGTCTTCTGTACATCCTCCTCTCCTATCTTGAGCTAATGACAACTTGATCGAAGATCAATCTTCGCAAACAGATCATCAATCCTGGGCAAGGGGTATTTATTCTTCACAATCAAGAAAGAATAGGGGAAGGATGGCTTCTAAACACAACTAGGGCTAGATGGAATGACAAGGATGCATGCAACATGACTCTAATGTGACTAATATTAATAAGTAAATATATATTATGAATAACAAATAATAAATAAATAAATGACTTCTAATAATTAATCATGAATAATATTAATATAAATATCGAATATACGTACATACAATTAAATATGTATAAATAATAACACGAGTAAGAAAATATTAATAATCAATTAATTAATTAAATAGAATAAGATTAACATGAACTAAAATAATATCTATGGATAAATACATTATCAATAACAATAATTAGTCACATAATCATTCATCATAGTCAATAAATATATAAATAACAAGATATAAATAATCATGAATAAATAAATTAATTAATAAAATAATTAATAAATAAAGAAAAATACTCATAACATCTAAACATGATAAATAATGTGAATATGCATCTAAACTAATCTAGGGAGTTTTGAATTACTAAAAGTGGTCGAAAGAGGGCTAACAATGGCTGAAAATGAGTTGAACAGGATCGATCCGAGTTGAACCAAACTGAATAGGGCCAAGTCAATTTGTTTTGGGTTAAATAAATCACTGAGCTGGGTTGGCTGGGCTAATCTGGACTGATGGACACGGACATGGGCTTGGACTGGACGACTTGGGCATGACCAGGCAGACTCAGACGTGCCCAAGCAGACTCGAACACGGGAAATGGGCCGAAAGGGGCGACTGGTGCCCGTTGCCAAAAAATGCCGATGGCAGCACGGCTGGGGTCGTTGGTGGTTCAGATTGATGGCCCATGCAATGAGGAGCATGATGGTGGTGATGATCGGCGGAGTCCAGCTGCCGATTGGCAGGAAAACAGTAGGAAAGAAGGCAAAATTGCCATGGGTATGGTGGCATTGCAAGCGGCAATCACAGCCACGGCAGTGGTCATGGGTGGCCTCAAAATGTAGATCTCAATAAGATGAAGTTGTGAGGATGGTCCGCTTCTCCGGAGGACACTCGTCGGCGAAAAAATAGCCCAAAAGGGTGGCAGCAGTGGCAGAAATCAACTGCAAAAACGTTGTTGTCGGCAGCGACTATGGTAGATTCAGTGGCGATGGCGGGTATAGACTGATAGCCCACCCCAAGATGGGCATGATCGTACCGATCTAGTAGTCGGAGGAGGGCTGAGGTCTTGCCGGTGGCGAGCCAAAGTGGCCACGGCTCTAATGTGAAAACCATCTAAATTGTGGGAATCTCATGAAATAAACGGGTGAAGCTAGGGCTAAGTGTATGGCTCAAATCTTGCCATGTGGCATGATCTAAGACATTTGACAACTCGTGCCCTAGTGGGGCCCACTTATGGGTATATGCAATATATCTATATAGACAGAAAGCTCAAATCAAGACCGTCCAAAGTCAAAACTGACTCGAAGTGACTCTATATGCAGGAATCGAGGTAAGAAGGCTAAATGGTCCTCGAAACCCTAAACTAAGTCAGGTAAAAAAATCTGCTACTCAATCAAGTTAGCCCACAGGGGCACAATCTGGAGACCCAAAATCCCTATGATGCATGCAAATGAAATACCCTAAATATCCTAAACTGATACTAAACGTTGCAACGACCTAAATCTATGCCTAAAACTTGGCTAACTCATACAAATCATCTGTATACCTTATGTATGCTCTAATAACTCATGCACTGATCATCTATATGTCGGGCATACTCAACCACTGTAACATGCTCATACAGCCATTTGAGCCCATACTCAAGGTTTGAAAATTGGTCTAGCTCGAGCTCGCTCGAACCAACTCGAAATTGATCCGAACGTGGCAAGCTACGCGCAGGTAAAACCCTAACCAGAAGCTGGGTTTTATAAAGGAGGGTGATGTTAGAAGTTAGGAAGAGAAAAGAAGGGGGAAGGTTAGACGAAGAGGAAGAGAGGGTGAAAAATTGTGGAAACAAGACATATTTATAGGCTAAAAAACTATCTTGGTGCAAGGGAGCTGACCGTTGCCTTTGCACTTAGCCTCTATAGGCTAAGGTGATTGCACACATGTCACAGTGGTGTTGGTTAGACATGTGGGAGGTGGTTCGCACATGAATGCAACCGAGGTGGGCACAAGGGTGCTGGCGGGTGCCTTTGTGTCCACAGGGAAGGAAAACCTTAGGTCTTGGCGCTAAGGCACTTGGCGAGCAGAGAAGCTAGAGACTTGGGTTACACATCATATCTACATAGTGCCCATAGTGTCCATCCAGGTGCGTCTAACATCAGAGAAGCCGAGCCTTGGCTCACACATCATACCATACACAACCACATAACGGCTAGGGTAGGTTGGTCACTACCACTTGGTCCAGTTCAAAGGTGGATAAACAATAAAATCATCGAGCAAAAAACAATAAAAAACTTTTGTCTCAAAATTTTCCTAAAGGGTAATACACACAACATACAGCTTAAGAAGAGAGGGTGTGCTAGTATCTTGTATCGATGTCTGTT
>JAURVB010005490.1:0-11714 GCA_033002965.1 Piper betle
TTGTGTAATAATTATCACTTTTAAGTAATTAAGTTGAAGTTAAATATACCTCACGTCGTCAGCAATCGGCGATAGCTAGGGTTTGTCGTGTGGCTCGGGACCCAAATTCGGCACTCGACTGCGTCCGAAGTTTGATCGGGTTCACCTAGATGAATTCGGTGGAAGATTTGGCGAATTTTAGCTAATCCGATTTTTTGGCAATTTCCGGTGGTTTTCGGTAGTTTTTGACGATTTTCCATTGGCTTTTCCAGGGAGGAAATCAAGGCAATGGGTTGGCACTGGCTTGGTGAGCTCGACCCAATGGTGGTAGTGGTGAAGGCAAAAATGACGACAATGATCGCTGGCAAAGGCTGCGTCGAGTTGGCCGGGGAGCCGACCTCGGCGCTGGCCCTAGGTAATGGGGATATGGTCGGGGGTCAAAGGGGGAGGCATTGGCGACACTACGGCAGTGCGGGTGGTAGTGAATCGATGCCAGGATGGGCGGCATTAAGGCGCACAATCTGTACATTGCGGAGGTCAGGCGGCGGATTGGATGTCGAGGGGTTGCTCTGCAGAGCTCCAACAAAGGTGGAGACATCGATCGGCGGCAGTACAGGAGCCGAAGGAGGCGGCGATGGTGAGAATCGGGAGCAGCTTCAGGGTAGATCGAGAGAAAGGGTAGTGAAGGGGGTTTGGTGGCAATTTCCTGAATAAAAGTGGACTCTACTCAGACTTGAGTTAAAAATAATAACTAACTCCTAATAAATTCTAAAAGAAAATCCAAAAAATAGAAGAAAATCCCATAAAATTTAATACACACTACAACATCAAATGACATGTTCTGTAACTAATAACCCACCCAAAATGTTCTATAATAGGTCCTAATGCATTTTTCAACCTAAAAATAATTCTATGATCAAATACATAAAAATAATTGCATACTGTCATATACTCTGATAATTCATTTCTCATCATCTTTCTGACGTTATCATCATATACTCAGGTACACTTGACCCTCATTGCTCATAACACATGACGGAGCTCGACTTAGCATGCGGTCATAAAACTGACTCTACTTGAAACGACGGCTTCGCTAATGTAAAACTCTAACTCGAATCACGGGTTTTACAAAGTAGGGGTGAGTTTTCTTTTCTTTTCTTTTTATCAAATTTGGGTCGTCTCGAGAATTATATATATATATATATATACACACACACACATAAAGTGAAAGTTTCTCTCAGCAAGAGGCAGAGAAAAAAGTTTGCACCAAACTTCTTTCTGGACCATTCGATTATATCGAACGGTCCAAATTAGAAAGCCTCATAATACTTCTTAGACATTTCCTTACCCGCTCACCCACCCTAGCCCTAAGTTCCGGCCACAACTTCAAAATTGCCATCATCACCCCGTCGCCTAACAGTCTCTCACCGCTGTCTATGTCCACCCCCTCCCTCCCCAACCCTCTATCATCTCGAGCACAAAGTTCCATCCCTTGAGCTGTTGCCATCTTGGTGGGTCACCACCATCATCATCTGTCACTGTCCCGTCCACCGGCACAGTCACGTCCCCCTATGCCATCATGTCCCCCTAAGCTGTCTCTGTACCCTGGCACTGTCTACCCCAGGTACCGTATGTTTTTTTCGCAAATGTTAAAATTTGTAGGCTTGGAGTCAATCTAAATCCTAGTTTCATAATCATAGGTTATTTTAGAAGTGCTTAATTGTTATGTTTGTTTGCGTTTATGTGATTGAATTTTGGTTTGTATTGATTGAAAGCTACATTATGTTTATTTTTGAAATTTTTAGCATGGCATGGAGTAGAGCTTATCTTATCAAGATGGGTTTATTTTTGTTGTCTTCGATTGTATGTGTATTGATTATAAGCAACATATTTTTTCAAATGTTGCAGGAACCGACGAAGGAGAAGCCACCACAATCATCATCAAAGCCTGCCAAGTCTGGAGGAGGCAAACAGGAAAATAAGGTATATTGCTTTTTAAGTTTCTTTGTTGCATAAGCTTCTGAATGATATGGATTGTTCCTCGTTACGTTGCTATGTACATATAGTACTCCTAAATTTTTTTGGGCTTTTGTCCAATGTCATCCTTTATGTGTTTTTAGGTATGTCGTGCATTATTTTGGTTTATTATAGGTGGAGGTTTATATTTAAAAGTTGAACAGGAAACTAGTTTACATTTAGTAGCATTGCCAACAAAGGACTAATTTATTTTTAGAGAATTAATTATGGCAATTATGCTCTTCTTATTCACAATTTCCTTAGAAGAGTTGCGTGCGGCTCACATCTATCTTTATCAGTTACTTACGTCTTCATCTTCCTTTTTGTTTAATTTATTTTTGTGAATCAATATATAATCATATAAGCTTCCATTCGATGTGTATGTTTTTTATATTATACATGATTAAATGACAAGATCAAAGAGGATGTGGTTATTTTATTTGGTTTGACGAATGACTGAGATGTATTGGAAATGATGACCAATCGACTGACGAATTAAAGATGGAAGCAAATTTTCCTTGGAAGATGAATAAAGATAATTTTCATAAGGAATTTGCTTTAGAGACAGTCATTAGGTAGTATTTTTATACAATTGTAACTTTAGCAGAAATGACATTTATTTTACTTTATATTTTCAAGTTATGTCGAAACAGTGTACACATTAATTTACTAAATTTAAACATGTATCTTAATGGTCTGTATTGTGCGCGATTCTGTTTTATGTTTTTTTTGAATTCTAAGATTTTATCTATTAATCGAGTTTCTATGCCCATCTTCAATGTCATAGTAGAACATGGGAAGGATATACATGCCCCTTGCAGCTTCAAAACAACCACAAAGCCGTATATCTCATTCCCATCAAAGGCCATCAAGCTTGGTCTGACTTCATCCAAGATCATTTAACATTTTCCTTTCAATGGTAGGACACAACATGACTGCTGTCATTATTAACATCATAAATATTAAACTCGGTGCTTTGCGTTGATGTTATGAATTGAAAGTACACACTTGCTAGACAGTCGTAAGTATCCTCTCAAACATGACGTTTCAGAAAGTTTATTGCCTACCTAGCTAATGTCTTATAGAAGTTGTACTTCCTGTTACAGCCTATAAAGGATACGAAAATAAAATGTAGAATGGAGAGTATGATCTATTTGATACCAACATAAATTACCTATATTATACATGATTAAATGACGGGATCAAGGAGGGTGTGGTTATTTTATTTGGTTTGACGAGTGGTTGAAAGAAGACCCTTAAAGATGTATTCGAAATGATGACCAGTCGACTGACGAATTAAATATGGAAGCAAATTTTCTTTGTAAGATGAATAAAGATAATTTGCATAGGGAATTTACTTTAGAGACGGTCATTCGGTAGAATTTTTATACAATTGTAACTTTCGTAGATATGACATTTATTTTACTTTATATTTTCAAGTTATGTCGAAATAGTGTACGTATTAAATTACTAATAAATTTAAAAATGTATCTTAATTGTCTCAGTATTGTGCGTGCTTTTGCATATATATATATATATACACACACATATACGTGGAATGCTGGTATGCGCTGCATCAAAATGCAGTGCATATGCAGCTCACCGAATTGTAGCCGTTGGATCCAGATCCAGCAGCCCACAATCTATTTAACCCCCCCCCCACTATCGCCACGTCGATCGCCGACCACGCTTCCGAGGGATGACACACCGGCCTCCCGCTGCCCCGGGACGACCTCCGCTCGTGCCCCCCATCCCTGCGAGGACCTCTGCCACAGCCACCCCCCACCCCTCCCGCTCCCCCCACCACCCCCTGTCGCAGCTGGGCCCACCACCACCGCCCATCGCAGTGGCCAGGACTGCCCTAGGCACCACCACCCCCACTACCCACCGACCGCAGCTAGGCGTGGTCCACCCCCGCCACCGCTCGTGGCTCGAGTCAAGTTAATAAAAAATTGATTCGGTCTCGACTCGAGTCAAGTAAATAGAAAATTGACTCGGTCCTGACTCAGCTCAATAAAAACATAACGAGGTATCGACTCAAGTTAATAAAAAAATGCCTTGGTCTCAACTTGAGTGAAGTAAATAAAAAATTGACTCGGTCACGACTCAAATCAAGTAAATAAAAAATTGAATCATTTCATACTCGAATAAATAAAAACTTGACTCGGTATTGCCTCGTGTAAATAATGCGTCTTAACTCGGTAAACAATTGTAAAATTAAATATGCAATCAACATTTAAAAAAATTGACATTCTCTTATATATTCTGATAATATTTAAATATATCAGAAGCAAAATACAGGAGATCCATCTCATTTAACTTTCTTCCACAGGATAAATACAAGTACAAACTTTACAAATTCGGAGCTATCATAGTCGTTCTGCATCACTGCTTTGACATTCGCCATCATTGCACTGACGCCCGTGAATAGACTCCACGACTCTATTTTTAGATGGAATATTTTTTTGCCTACATATTTAAAAACAAAACATGGAAAATAATCACATAAAATATATAAAACAAAGATGAAAACAAGGGTTGTGTTAGGCGACATTACCGCTGTGATACAATTGCAGGGCAAGTGCGTTTATCATGCCTAACGGCCAACTCCCCATTTATTGCAACCATGGCATAGCCTATCTTTTACCATATGGTACTGTGCAAGTTCTTTACCACTCTTCCATCTTTTACCACTTCTTTTGTCTTTGATTGTGCCAGTGGATGTACTTGTATTCCATGATGTACTTGTATTCCATGATGCAGATCATCTACCATATCTTCTACCAATTTTCCTATCTCCAAAAGTTTTTGCTTGACGAGTTCAAATTTTTTAGATGACGAATATGCCTTTTTGGCCCATCGATTAAATATACAGTGCAATTCTCCCCAATTATAGAATAAAGTTTTGTTGCAATCACCATGAAGTTCCACTCCATCACCATCAAAAACAACTTCCTTTGCTATTTCAATTGTCCATCTCTTCATGATATAGAGTTCAGGAAAAATATCACCCTCATTCAATCTAAGTACATATAGCAAATGTTTGCATGGAATACCTTCACTTTCCAAAAGTTGACAACTACATGTGCATCTACTGTTAGCTCCTTTGTAAGTAACACGTGCAACCAACTCTTTATTATTTCTACAACATGTTACATCATAATGTTCAACATCCTCCCCATCTAATTTCTTATGAGATGAGCAACAAACCATATTGTATTGTAGTTGTTCTTGAAACTTATAAAACACTTTTCGAGTATAAACCTTTGCCATCTTACATTCCATGATGAATGGGGTGACCAATTTGGGGCTTTTATATGAATTTTCATATGATTCTTTTGCCTCGTTCAATCTCTATCTTTTGATAGATCTCTCATATCTATGTATAAACTCAATAAGGTTATTTCATTTGTTCACATACCTTGAGTAAAATGAGTTTTGAGATTCACTTCATTGCGAACTTCTTATACCAGCCAAAAATATACCTTTACTATACACAAGCACCCAAGCATGACGAATTGCATATATGGATTTCAACCACTCATTTTCCTCCACGCAATTGTCTTTCATTATTTTGCTCCATTGTGATTCAAAATCTTCTTTGTTTTCGGTACCATAAATTAAACTATGGAATGACTCATAAAACTCCCTTCTGTGAGCAATTGCACCTAATTTTTCAGTCTCCTTCTTAAGGATATGCCAAATACAAAGACGATGATATGTTGAAGGAAATATCAATTTAATTGCTTTATCCATTGCAAGATCTTGATCAATAACAATTGCACCGGGATGCCTTCCATCCATGCATTTCAAAAATGTTTCAAAAAGCCACACAAACAACTCTGCCTTCTCATTACACAAAAATGCACATCCAAATGTAATTGTTTGATTGTTATGGTTTACTCCGGTGAATGGTGCAAAAATAAGTGCATATTTATTTGTATCATATGTTGTATAAAAAATCATCACATCTAAGAAAAGCTGATAATTTTTTCTTGCAATTCCATTCGCCCAAAAACAATGCTTTAATCTACTCTCATCATCTACTTCATAGCAATAAAAAAAGAGTCATTCATCTCTTTCATTTCCTCGAAATGTTCCAACAATAATTGGGCATCAATTTCCTTTATCTCTTCTTTATTTTTTATCTAGGCATTTCTAATATCTTTCTCTGTACAACCAATATTTTCAGCCCCACCTGCTTCAATTTCTAACACAGACATTAGTTGAGAGGTTTTTATGTTAGCCTCTCCAAATGTGTCAATTAATTTTCGGTGCACACTTGTAACATGCTTATGGGACCTGAGAAATTGAGTTTTTAATGGTGTAAGGAGTGCATGACTATGTCCTTCTTCGAAATGCATGACATTCCATGTGCCCTCTTTATTCTTAGTTACCCTGATGCGTGCTTGACAATCTTCTCTAATTATAGGATGAGTTCTCTTTTTTCCTTTGTGGGGGATTTCTCTTTGTCGCTCATCTTCTCTTAAATGTCCTTCTTTAGAACACACAAACAGTTGAGAGCCATAACTCTTTTGTTCTCCTATGATAATTTGTACTATGTTTACGTATACCAAATCCGGCCATTTTTGAATAACTACTGTATAAGTTGAATGCATCGTCCAAACAATCAAATTGCATTCCAACCTTCGGCTTGAACTCATCTTCTACAATCGGATAGAATGTTGTAATATGTTGGCCTAATTCTTCTTCGTCATATGCTTTATCTTGAAGATTGTCCCTTCTTAAAAATATACAAAATTTATAAAATCTAAGAATATTTTCAATTAAAATATTCACACTAAATATTTTTTAATTAAGTCAAAGGCTTAACTCTTACCTGATTCTCGTATTCAGCTGGATTTGTTCTTTGCTGACAGATGTAATTCTGGCCACCTCGACTCCACTCACAAATATTTTTGACTTGAAAATATATTTTTTTCAAACACAAGTACGATGAGACTCCACTTGCTAGACATTCGTAAGTATCCTCTCAAACATGACGTTTCAGCAAGTTTATTGCCTACCTAGCTAATGTCTTATAGAAGTTGTACTTCCTGTTACAGCCTATAAAGGATACGAAACTAAAATGTAGAATGGAAAGTATGATCTATTTGATACTTGCTTGGTATTTCGTCTTGGAAGAGCTCCACCAGCAGCCCACATAAAAGCACCTGGGATCAAACCGACTTTTACTAAAACTACCGTGTTTGGGAGAAATCAATATAAAAGCTGAAGAGTTCTGGTAACACTCATTTATTTCTTTCCATAACAATATTTTCCAAATAAGCACAAACAAACAGCGATTGTACAATAAGCACTTAAATTAGTTCAAGTTACACTTTGACAACAGCAAATCCTGGGAGGAAGCAAAAGCAATAACAACTTATCATGACAAATACATGAGTTCAATAATAACATAGTCCACCTATCATCACCTAACTCCTACTAGAATATTCTTTACTCATCATCATAATAAATGATGTGATACAGGCCATTCTAAACAAATAATCGCCGTATCCCTCCATCCCTCTTTTTAATTAGAAGATGTGCCATCCCCAATCAACCAAATAATAATCTTCAAGAAGATAAAGGAATTATTAGTTTAGAACATTAATGATTTCAGAATAAGGATTTATAAGTTCAGAACTTCACACAAATTCATACTCGCCTCATGCCATATAACAGTAATAAAATATTCAGAAAACAGAATTGCCAAATAAAGGCCACCTCATCGACACATCCTTGTTATATTAAAGCAAACCAAGTATATATAATCAGGACTAATACACAAGGATTGTAATCATGGTTAAGACTTAATTAAGATAACCCATAAATCCTTCTTGCGGGCATCTTCTTTACACTTTGAATTAGTTTAATATCATCAGCTCACTAATTCAAATTTATCTTTGGCCACTTAGATAAACAAGAAAAAGAATGCAAAAATAATCTGCACACACGTAGCTCTCCCCGCTCACCTAAATAATATAAAAGAACTAGAGTGCATCTCAACCAATAATCATCATCTCAAAATCACAAATAATTTGATAACAAAATACTATCTTTAAACAAATCCTATACAGTAGAATCTAAAATTTTACACAACTAGCGCATGATCCAACACATAACCAAACCAATCCACACCTAAACACCAATAAGATTGTCAAAGAATTTTTTTTAAAAAAAAATCACCTGAATTGTCACTGATTTCTTGTTGGATTCTAGCTGAACAACACAAAAATAAAATTAAATCAATACCCAAAAAAAATAAAAATCAATCCCATAAGAAGAGACAAATCAACCTAAACAAAAACTGAACCTTTGGAGGCAGCCTTCATCTTCTCCAAGTTGTTCTCCCACGCCATCTTTGACTTCTCGCCATTGTTGCCGCCCATCTTGGGATCCTCCTCACCTCCGGCTGCCGGAAATTCGATAATGACAAGTCTCCGGTGGTGATGTCGGCCTTTGGGGTGTTGGAGGTGATGTCAAATTGACAAAGACAAGTCTCCGGCGGGAAGGGGGTTTGGCGGCATTGTCAAGTCAGCAATGACAAGTCTCCGGTGGGAAGGTTGATGGCGGTGTCAAATTGGCAGTGACAAGTCTCCTGCGGGAGGGGGGCTTGGTGGCGGTGGCGAGTTGGCAGTGACGGTAGCTATCTACCCCAAATCCGGTTCACACTCGTGAACCAAACTGGCATATTACAGGCCCCGGTTAGGTCGGCTAACCCGAACCCAACTCGTGTGGATCTAATCTCGGCGTCTTAAGATGAAGATACGACTCGTCCTATATGGATGAATGCACGGAATCTTAACATGATACTACATATATAACATGTAAACTAAATTACACACCAATACAATTACGATCAAATCAGTAAAAATTCTAAAATAACACGGACAAAATCTCCTCTAAAAGTGCAATTAGGGGCCACCCTATCAAATAATATACATAAATATATATGTATGCATCAATAATTTCATTCACACATAATCTAATCTACTATACACTCATTCTGAAGCTTGAGTCTCAACCCATAACGCTTCCACTACGCAATCAATTCACATTTCCTTTTTTTGTCATCATGTCTTAGTATTTCATCTCATCATGTCCTCAAATTTTAACATTTAATCACATCACATCAATATAATAACATCATAACAAAATATAACCACTCAATCGACTGACATGTGTGCAAGTGATGACAGTGCTCCTCCGTCCAAACTGGCTCCTCCAACTCGTGGTTATTATCTACATATAGTATAAAAACACAATAGTAACAAGTGTTACTGGTCCGGAAAATAAAATAACTATAACAAGCTGGCTATGAAAGCAAACTCTTATATGAAAGAAAACATCATATACTCCTCGTGAACACTCTGAATGGCACCTACTGAGGAGCCACTGGGCTGCAGACCCGGTAGTGTCCCGAACTAACTGATCTGTTGCTGCTGATGCCTCTCTTGGCATTTTCTTACTTCATTTTCTAGTCTCAAATCCTAAGCCCTCTCCTTACCTCCATATTTCTCCTGGCCTTGAGCATGAAGGCCGAGTACTCTCAGGCAGTCACCTTTAGTACCCTTTGAACCACAAGTCTGGACATGCGTTGTACTAAACAGTACCGTAAACCTCCACGTTTTTTGAGTGTGAGGAACTCAAACGCAGAGTTGTCAGGATCCTTCAAGAATGGAACAGTCCGCTGCACTAATCCAGAGCCCGCTTTGACTGTCACAGCATCTACTGATGGTACGTGCAGTCCGTTTCTCCATCTCTCGTCTCACTGAAAACCCGATAAAATTATATATATAGGCTTGGGAAGGGATTTATGTAATAGGCTCGAAGGCAACTTGTGGTGGATCTTGTTTTCGAAATCATCATCGAGGGATCTCATCTTCGAGGAGTTATTAATCCAGAAAACTGTTCGGTTAAATGGCCCGAGTTAAATGGGATCCAATAAAACGCCAATTACCCGTCCTGCAAATAATAAAATAAACATACAATAGAAGAGAACGTAAAACAGAGATGAGTCCTAAACGGACCTGGTAGCAGCTCCAAGCGAGTCATCGCGCCTAGGCGGAGAGCTCCTACTCCGTACCTACACATCAAAACTAAATACTAACGCCCGCTAACTAAATGATGAATCAAACTCGTCATGATCAAACACACTCACTATACAACATCAACCATAATAATCAACAATTATAAATGTGAAAGTAATTCCAACTTATCCTATTAACACAAATTTTATAATATTTCCTAAGTTACGTTGTACTCGATTATCATGCTCAAATTTACTTTACTTCATTAGACCACTTAACCTTCATTATCTGTTAATAACATCATGCACATCTTTACTTCATTCATAGTCTGGCATTCATCATGACAACTACTCAATTCTAGCATGCTATGCTAACAATCTTCATCAATTTTAAATAATTAAATCGGAGGTAATTATACCTCGCGTCATCGACAATCAGCGACGGCTAGGGTTTTGTTGCGTGTCTCGGAGCTCGAATTCGGCACTCGTCAGCGTCCGAAGTTCGATCGGGTTCGACTGGATGAACTCCTTGGAAGATCCGGTAAATTCCAGCGAATCTGATTTTCTGGCTGTTTTCTGACAGGTTACCGTAGTTTTTCGGCAGCTTCCGGCTTTAGAACTATCAACCCACCAAATTGCCCCATAATCCGTCCTAACGTGGTAAACGGTCTAAAACTAATTCTACGATCCATTGTATATAAAAATAAAATAAAGAAAAATAACTGGCATACTTTCATATATTCTGATAACTTATTCTGTTCTGCTGTGTTCATGACGTTATCATCATATACTTGGGTAAGCATGACCCTCATAGCTCATACACGCGACTGGCGTCGGCTTAGTTTACGTGTTCTAAAACTGACTCGACTCGAAAATAACGGTTGAATCAATCAGTCCCGAATATAAAACCCTAGCTCGAATCGTGGGTTTTACAATGGGGCCGATAGTGTCGTGTAGAGCTGTCTTAGCGTGGAGGGGTGGAAGGTGGAAGGTGGATGATACGTGGGCTCCATTTATTCTAAGCCCTTAGATTATACCAACGGTGTGGATTAAATCTCGTTGCAAAAATTATTTTCTACCCCTGGCGCTCTTTTATATATAAAAGAAAAGTTTACCTAAGTTTGGGATATGAAAAATTTCTGCCCCCATGTAGATTCCGATTACAATTGAATGGTTATTTCTTTTTAAAAAAATTAAAACCCCCCTTGGCGCTTCAACAATATATATATATATATATATGAGGTTGGTTACTCTGCAACATGGTGCAGAAAAGTTTTCTGCACCATGTTTGATTTGAGCCATCCGATTATAAGGATGGCTCAGATCAAAGTACTAAAAACCCCTAACCCTAACCCTAACCCTTCCCATCCTAGGCGCCAACGGCGACAACTCCGGCGGCGGCAGGTAGGCAGCGCCGGGGGCAGGGGCAGGGAGGCTGTGACGGTGGCAGGGAGGTGGAGACAGCGACGAGGGCAAGAAGGTGGCGATGGGGGCATGGAGTTAGCGATGGGGTGGCAAGGAGGCAGCGATGGCAACGGTGGTAGGGAGGCGGCAACGACGACGAGGGCAGGGAGGCAGCGACGACGACAAGGGCAGGGAGGCGGCAACGACGACGAGGGCATGGAAGTGGCGACGGGGGCCAAGATGGCGGCCACAGGGTGGGCAGCCCACCCCCATCACCGCT
>JAURVB010005491.1:0-12500 GCA_033002965.1 Piper betle
AATAACAAATATTAACAATCCTCATATGCTATATTGTGACAGAAAAATTGCTCCAGCCTCTTTGATCCAGTAGTGTGAATTTCCTTCCCCATTGAATTTAGGAATTCTAATCTAATCATCTTCATAAACTTTGCATGAGTCGATTTAGATAATGCTTGCATACTTTTTGCAAAATTATGTCGTGGCGGAATCACAAAGGAATTTGAGAATTATATGGTGGATCATAATGATAAGCAGTAAAATCACTTTTCCAATTCATCTGTGAAATGCGATCATTTTTTATGTGAGATCTATCACGAGGATCACCTAGTTGAGCCAATTGTTGAGTGATGGCCTCGAACATTGTTTCCAACTTGCAAAATCTTTCCTCATCCGCTTGTGTCTTTGAGTCCAGATCCAATTGCAGTTGTCCAATGCTCAATTCCATCTTCACAGGCTCTGATACCAACTTCTCACCAGGTACAGGATTGGTAAAATTCCCGAGGTGCTTGGATTAGAAGATGCAGCTCTAGTTAGAACGGGACTGATCAACTTCTTCTTCTTTTCCAGATCGTTGATGAACTATTTGTCAATTTTGTAGAAGATCGAAATATACAGAAGGAATTGTAGAAGGAAGGGAAAGAGAAGAGAAGAGAACTCAGGAAGATCTAGTTGGGAAAAGAAATTTCATTGAATATCAGAAGATAACAACTCCACATCCTCCCCTTTTTATATTTTTCCTTTTTTTTATTTTTCATGCTTTTTTCTAAATAAAATAAAACATACTCTTTTTAATTTTGTCTCGCCAATTACAAAAGCTTACTCAACTACTCATCCGATTCAAAATTCTCACTAATTATGCATTTCTAATTAATTTCTCCTTACGACACTTGGGTGTCGTTCATAATATTAATAGATAAAGATGATGACGAGCTCGGTTTCATAGTGAAGATGGGATCATATCGTGCAGCACTTTGGTGCAAGCCAAAAGAAAACCTGTCATGCGACCCTGCCCTTCATGCCCATTGCCCTCAAAAGGTTATCAACTATCTCTTGACCTTTGATGAAGGGTCGCAATCTTTGCACTCCATTCCAAAACTGTTTCCTCCTCATCAGCCTCTCTAAATATGAGTGTGCTTGCTACTGGTTGGAGATCTCTAAATAGGAGTGTGGATGTGAAAGAGGCCATTATTTTTATGTTCTATAAATTGAAGTATTGACTTTTTCAGTTTAGGCTGTTTCTTGAGATTGTGAAGTTATTGTTGGTGTATAATTGAGATGCAATATTGATTTGAGGGGCTTGTAGAACTAGAAAAATAGAAACAAAATGACCCTTCGTGGACTCCAATTTTATTATTCACCAATGGACAACGTGCACCGGAGTGATGAGGTAAAATATCTGATCAATATCAAGAGAAGCAGCAGCCATGGCTAAGGCGAGGGAGCACATGCAGGAGGGTGAGGTACTTCATTGCGGAAATGCCAACTAGCTCTGTGATGATTTCCACCAAGAAGTCAAGTAGTTCTCTGCCGAGCTCTATGCAAAGGATGTTCACTTGTGGAACTCATCCTGGTGTTCTTTTTTCATCATCATTTTTTCTTCAGGAGGTGAACGCGACCAATTTGTCTCTAAAGGCATATAGCCACTAACTCCAAATGGTTTATAGAGGTTGTTTGGTATGGGCAATCTGCATGATTATGGTAATGCTAATGTTTGCTCCAGAATTTAATTAAAAAAGAATTTCATCAAGTGTTAATTTTACATTGGTTCTGTTCACTGCTTATTTCAATTTGTTAAAGAAATGGTAAGTTGATTCACTCTTTTGTAGTACATACCATTCCATGATTTTATCAATTTAATTATTAGCATGCACTAGGAAGGATACA
The DNA here is from genome assembly GCA_033002965.1 of Piper betle. NCBI lineage: Eukaryota > Viridiplantae > Streptophyta > Magnoliopsida > Piperales > Piperaceae > Piper > Piper betle. The sequence goes on from JAURVB010005491.1 coordinate 1,867, forward strand.
ATTTTTCTATCCAACTATAGTGCATTGTACAAATTCCTGCAATAAATTGAAAATAATAAAATTAGGTGTGTTTCTAAATCGAGAACAATTTTAAAAAACATCCGAAAAGAAGTCTTTTAAAAGCCCACCAATAAAAAACCATTGATTATGCAAGATATAATTATCCATTAAATTTGGTAACTAATTACCATTAATTATATTTTTACATATATAATATTATTTGATTGGTAGATGTTTAAGGGGTGGCTTCTTTAAAATTTTTCTTCTAAATTAGGGGTGAGCATATTTTCCGCCCAAACAAAAAACTGAACCGCACCGAATAAAAAATTCGGTTGGGTTTTGACAAACATTCGGGTCAGTATTCAGTAAAAACCAAAGGTGTACGAGAGGGTGACATGGAACCGAACCCGACCGACTACCCCAAGTCTTACGCATTCTTCCTTCTTCTCCTCCTTTCCCCGACGGCTATTTCCCTCTCTAATCTTCCCGACTTCCTCGTCGCCACATCAATGGCTATCCCGACTTTCTCCTTGCTGGCATCACCAGAGGACAATTCTCCTCTCATTTTCAGTCAATGACTATTTCCATTTTCAATCTTCCGGATAGACTCCTTCCTTGTTGTTAGCCTGATCCTGATGGGCACGTGGTGATGAAGCCTGGCTCGAGACCGTCATGTGTGGGTTGTTTGCTGCTGGCTTAGATCTGGAGTCTTGTTGTGGTTATTTTCTTCTTTGGGTGAAGTTTTTTTGTTCCAGTAACCCTTTAAAGTTGAATGTTTTGTCTTCAAATTGAATTCTAAAAATACTATTCTATAGAGTGCACGAGATAATAATAAATAAACATATGAAGGGATAGCGCCATCAACTTGGTTTCCACGGATATGTTTCTTTAATTCCTCTTGACTACTCTCAATTCCTTTTGTTAATGGATTTTCATCATCCACTCTATTTTCCTTTTGGCATAATTATAGCCCAAAGTTTCCTGTCCAAGAATAGTAGTCATTACATGTCTTAAACACCAACATATGTTCTAGAATGATGCACAAAATAAAAAGGAGAAAGAAAAAAATAAAGAGAGAAAAGGAATAGACAAAAATATATTTTCTGGTTCATGTTGTCAAGACTATGCAGTGTACACAATCACATTGAAACCAATATAAGACCACAAACACAGGCCATTCCAGACCTTTAGTGTCCCTAGCCAGCTTTTCATCCCTTCAAATGATAAAGCGTAATTTAAACAAAATGCACTAACCCTTCCAAGGAAATAACAAATTTTCTCAACTTGTCATCATTCCAAAAATGGTGGTGAGGGTTCTCATAGCAAAAATAATACGTTTTCTGAAAGTTGACAACTATTTTCCCTTTTGTGTTTCTAGTCAACATTTAACTTCGATTATTTCATTGAATTAAAGAAGAATGTCTCGTTAAATTGAAGCTTGCAGTAACCCCTGAACAAAAACAATATTCATTATCAGTGTATCACCTTTTTAACAAGGAGAAGGTAGTAAGGCGACCATTTTCTAGTAGGCACCACTGTCACAATTACAGTTTCATGCTTTAGTTTAGACTGGGGAAGGGAGGACGAACAAACACTCTGCCAAGAAAGAAGATATCCTTGGCCAGCCGGTTTCTTGTGCTCCTCTATGGCACAAAGAAATGACTGCACCTTAGAATTGGACAAAATATGTTATCTTGTTATCCCTTTATCTAGCAATGTAAGTATTTTTCCTTAAAAAAAGCCCACTATTCCACGGAACATAAACATCATTTATGGCTTGAAATGACAATATGACATTTCTTGCATTAGCAGGCACAGGAACATTTCCAGAAATGAACTCTCTAGCTTATCGTAAGTACGCATCTCTAAATACCAATGAAATGAATCCATCCTATATTGATTCATCAAAATATCTCAATAAGTTACTCACATACACAAATGCTATTACTTATTTAAAATGAAACCATATCCCAAAGAACACGAATATCATTTCCACCCAATAATAAATACATGATCATTATAGAAGAGCATAATTTGACACAAAAAACAAAGAAATTTAGCCCTATACTATTACTACCTACAAATGAAGCCATACCACATATAACACAAATATGATTATGACAGCAGAACAAATACATGATCATAGAATCAATAGCTTGACATAAAAACAAAAATAATGTAATGCCAGCTGTCTTTACCTAGAAATGAAACCATACCACATATAACACAAATATGATTATGACACAATAACATATACAAATGTAAACCCCTACTACTACTACTACTACCTCTATATGAAGCCATGTGCCACATAGTACACAAATATGATTTCGACACAATAACAAGGGCATGATCATAGAATCACACAATTCACCATTAACAACAAACAAAAACACCATAATTTTTACTACCCAAAAATGAAGCCATACCACATTGAACACAAATATGATTTCCACACAATAACAAATACTTAATCATAGAATCACACAATTCACAATTAACAACAAACAAGTTTAACCCCACACTATTACTGCCCACAGTCGAAGTCATACTAAATAAAGCACAAAAATAACTTGGGACGCACCAACAAGTACATGATCAGAATAGTTAAGTTCAACATTAACAACAAACAAATTGAACACCATACGATAACTACCTATAAATATAGCCATACCACATTCATCACAAAAATGATTTGGACTCAATAACCAGTACATGATCATAGTATGACACATTTCACTCCAAACAACAAACAAGTTTAACACCATACTATTACTACCAACTAATGTAGCCACACCAATGCACAAAAATTATTCGGACTCAATAATGAGTATTACACGATCATAGAATCACACAGCTCAACATCAACCACAAACCAAATTGAACACAATACAATTACAGCCTACAAATGAACCCATACTACATAGAACACAAATATGATTACCACTCAAAAACAATTGCATGACCATAGAATTATATAATCCAAAATTATCAACAAACAAATTGAACCCTAAACTAATTTCTACCTACAAATGCAGTCATACTTCATAGAACACAACTATGATTCCAACTCTATAACGAACACATGATCATAGATTTGCTTTCTGCGCAAAATGACACATGAAGTTTCAACAATTTTAGTGGTAACAAATGTCAAAGGTGAAGAGGAAATTCCAGATGGTGTTGTTGTGTCCAGATACACCTGATATTCTATCCCTTGTTTTCTTTTTTTTAAATTGGCCACAAAGATTAATGTTTTTTTTAGAAACTTATGGAAAAAGGGTGCTTTCTTTATAATTTACGATTTAAGAGGATAACTTTCTATATTTACTATTTAAAGGGGATGGGATGAGTAGTTGACGATTTTACCCCTTCATTGAATTTTATTGGGCTTGGTTAGGTTTTGCATATTTAGGATTGGGTTTGGTTTCAAGGAAACCCAATCTTTTTTCTTGAATGGCAACGGGAGGAGGAATTTCTTTCTGGGGTAACGACAAACAGATTTGAAGGAAAGTAGTCATCTCTTTGATTGGAGGGGGAAAAATGGTGATAGATTGATAATCTATTCCAATAGAATATCACTTCGTATAGAACAATGTCATGTATGGATTCAAGTTGTGGAACTTTTAGATCTCAGTTGCTGCAGATTGCTATACTGTATCAAATTGCTTATATAGAAGTCATAATTTTGCATGTACTATTGAATTTTATTTAAAAAATTATAATTTCCAACTAAAAACAAACCAAATAATGTATTTTACGGTTCCGTTGTTGACGATACTTTTTCTCTTTTGCCCTCACATGATTACACTGGTTTGAAAGATGGACAAATTTTTGTATGCACTTATTATATGGTTCCTGGAGCAGCTTGGCTAATCTTAATGGAATGATCAGATCCTTCTCCAAATGCATGAAAAAAATCATTCATATATCCTATTAAAGTCTTGTTTTTTAAAAAAACCTGCTTGCAATATTTAAATCTAAACATATTTGCAACCCGTTAAAGTTGAATGATTGAACTTATTTCATATATCTATTATAATATACTAAATGTGATTTCTAATGGCTACACCTTTTATTATTGCACCCTTTATTCTCACTTCTAATAGTCGCACCTTTTAATTGTCACTTATAATGGTCGCTCAATTTATTTTAAACATACGTCGAAACTTTGCTGTTTCTGGCTGAAAGATATAGCCTAGGTTTCAAGGACTATGAACCAACATAGCCTAGTCCGCACTCAGACACCAGAATCTAAGCAGGGATTAAGTGTACAGCCTCCCAATAAGGGAAAGGGCAGACCATTGTGGATATTATTTTGTTCATTATTGTTATAAGTACGTAGTGGTTTCATCAATAGCGTTCAACTATCTCCACAAGTAACTACTAGCTGGGAGCATGACTATATGCCTCAGTCGGGGACAGCGGTGGTGGACTATATCAAATAATTAATATTGATTATTTAGTTGGATTTGACTGATTACTTTAGTTAATATTTTATTAGTAGGGGACCACAGTTCGTTTGTTGGGAGTTTATTGTTTCTATCTGTTGCTATATGCTTAATATATTTTTACTCTGATATATTTGTGGACATGACTAGTACAAGGAGTAATTATATTATAGAAAATCTACGACAATTATTTAGTTTCTAAAATTTTGGCATGGTATGTTTTTTATTTATTATTATTCCTTGTTGTGTCTTGTTGGGCTTTAGGTTGGACCAAAAGTGAGCTTCAATCCAGTTGTATAATTAGGCGGTCGTCACAATTTGTATTCAGAGTCATGGTTCCACATAGCTAATAATATATTAATCATACATTGTTGAAAGTCCATAGAATTCATTGTCTCTGGGGGTAAGAGTTTTGTTATCTCGTGTGTAGATTTTGGTCATGGAGGTACTAACTTTGAATGTTTTAGATGGTGGCCAATACTAGGTCTCAGTACAATCAGCAAAGGGGGAACCAAGGACAGGGATCGAACCCAATTGAGGGAGCAAATTCACAGAATTTGATGAACCCTAAGCAGAGGTGGAACCCGAGGCCGGCCAATGAGTAGATGTTTTCCTAGATACTGGCGGTTGTAACGGTTTGGCTCACTCGACTGGAGTAACCCAACATGCAATGCTTGAGGTTGTCCATAGGATATCTAGTCCAGCTGTACAAGGAAGCAACAAAGACTTAAGTTCTGTGGACGGTTCTAGGTCGGCACCTCCTAGGGCTCAGAGGAGGGGAGCCAAGGATGGCCATCCACTAGTGGTTCATACTGAGCAAAACTTGCTTAGCTAGACAACAAAGGCAGTTAATGATGCTGATAAGTTTACTAAGGAAAAGTTCATTAAGAATGAAGCTAAAGAATTCCTTGAAAGAGTAGATCTGATAAAGGCTGAAAGCTAGATTAACAACATGGAGACTATATTTAGGGTCATGCAAGTACCTCATCGATATAAGACTAGATTGCCTATCACTATGCTTCAGGAGGAGACTTATCGTTGGTGGCAATATGTGAAAAAGTCAGCATACAATCCGAAGGGAGTTCTCATCTATCATTTGGTCATAATTTGTGACTTCTTTCAATGAACAATATTTTCTCAAGCCTATGATTCAACAAAATGCTCTCGAGCAATCTAATTCAAGGGAATGACTCACTATGAGAGTATGTTAGGAAATTCTTACAGTTGGTATGAGAGACTAGTTAACCGAAAAGGTAAGATTGAATATATACAATTAAGTGAGAATGTTATTCTAGTTAATCTTGAATATTAATTAAGGAATAGAATCTTTAATTATAAAAGAGAATAAATATGATCTTGGAAAAATTTCATAAGTTGGAGATTTGGATTAATCTATTACGTTATATCTCTTTGAATAGTGTCATAAAATTCTGAAATTTTAAGATACGAAATTATATATCCTAAGAAATCCAATAAAAAATAATCAAATAAGATGAAGTTTTAGAAAGTGAGATGTGACCATTTCACGTTGAACCTATGAATAAATTATTTGACAATGATATGGATGAGTAGTCAATAAAATAGAAATATTTTAATATAACAAATTTATGGTAAATAATAGAGTTTAGTAAGGTGTTTTGGAGATGTAGAACTTTTAATTAAGGCAGTATTAAGAAGTAGGCATTCCATCCTAAGAAATCCAAACATCCTAAGAAATCCAACAAAAAAAGAATCCAATAAGAAGTATTAAAGTAAGTCAAAAAACTCTGAACATTTAGAATAAGAAACCACACATCCTAAGAAATCCAACAAAAAAGAATTAAATAAAAGAGAGTTCTAAATAGTAAGATGTGACCGTACGAATAAGTGATTGGACAATAACAGGACGGGTAAAATTGACTTTTTATAAGTCAAAAATAAAATAATATTTTAATATGACGAATATATTGTAAATAATTGAGTTTAGGTTGTTATTTTGGAGATGTAGAACTCTTACTTAAGATAGTATTAAGAAATAGACACTTCTTTTAGAAAATTCAAGTCATGTTAAGAAATAGACTACCAAACTTGGCCGTGAAAAGTATCCAATTGAACACCACCCACGAGCCAATCATAGCACTAACAACTCATTGTTACGAGCTTAATCTCGACGATTTGTAGATGATTAAACACATGAAAAGGAACATAATACTGTCATGGTTCCCACAATGAATAAACCCAACCATCAAACAAACAAAGTGGAGCAGTCAAGTCGTTTATTTATTGTTGGTACGAATTGCTTCCCCACAAGGTTGGTTGGTGGCCTATCCACATCGGCCCAATCTTCAAATTGGTCATCACAATTAACCTCAACAACATTGATACATATAATAGATATATAGGCTTAGCTTAATAAAAAATGAGTGACTGCATGCCAAGCTTGGTCTGTCAACATTGTGACTACAAATTACATGGTCCGGCAGGTTGATTCTTCTCCCCGGCAACCACATGGTGGGGCATAGGGGCTCGAGTCACAGACCGGCCTCGTAACCTTCGAAGCATAAACAAACACAGATGGGGGCCGGGCACGGCTGCGGTGCCCATCCGTGCCAGCATGGCCCACCTTCTGGCCCTCGGAACATTGCCTGCAGCAGCGGGGACCGGTTTAGGCTCTGGTTGGTGGCGTGGGTTGTGGCTTGGTTTTGGCTTGTGGCTGGTCAATGACAATCTCGTAGCTCTTGATGTATTTCCCGGCCTTGCAACAAATGCATTTCATGAGCTTTTCCGGGTCGAAGGGTCCGGATATGGTGACCGTCTTCTTCTCACGGTTGAGGATCTGAGTTTGGATTTCTGTTGTTGTCAAAATCAATAAACCACTCAGTTATTATCCTTCATATGTAAGTGCAATACATTCAATGATGAACAAAATAGTTGGGATGATAAGGAGGAAAGACCACCAAATGGGGATGGGATGCTGACCTGGATATTTCTCGAGTGTTTCAGTGATCTTCTTGAAACAGCAGCTGCAATCTAGATCCACTTCCAAGATGATTGTCGACATTTTCTGAAAGTTATTGAACACAAGAAGATCGGAGAGAGCAGAGAGTCATTACTAGTCATCTAACTGTGCTAGCTATTTCAATATAGCAATACTAGAATCAAATATGCACAGAACAGTTCCCAACGAATAACAACCACCACATTACCAAGCCCATAAGCTTCGAACGAGTAAAAAAGAGTAGCTCTACTAAAGAACCATCAAATTATAATTGGAAACTCTCATAGACCCACAAAAGAGAAAGATGTATACAAGCCAACACTTGGCGATTGATCCATAAGAGTAGCTCAAAACTGGTTATTAACGTATGAAAACAGCACACAAAACCACAAACATTTTAGAACAAGCTCATACCTTATCTGCCATGGATGATAGATCAGGGACGGCAGCTAAGATCGGTGGAGAGAAGGAAGACAACATAAATAGAGTTTTAGAAGGTAGAAAAGGCTAAGAGTGATGTTCTGAGTCTGACTAAGACACATGAACAGTTAAACTTTCCTGCAACTGAAAGAACTAGGTGTAATCACGTTCTAAATGCTTGTAATCAAGCATAATTACCTCATCATACAAGACCAGATTGCCTACCATTATGCTTCGGGAGGAGGCTTATCATTGGTGGCAATCTATGAAAAATTCAGCCTATAACCAAAGGGTGATCCCATCTATTACTTTGTTAGAATTTGTGACTTCTTTCAATGAGCAATATTTCCCACAGCCTTTGATTCAAGAGAAGGCTCTAGCGTAATCTAACTCAAGAAAATGACTCAGTGCATGAGTATATTAGGAAATTCTTAATGTTGGTATTAGAGTCTGGTTAACTAAAAAGGCCAGACCGACTATTTATAATTATGTGACAATGTTATTCTAGTTAATCTTGAATATAAAATAACGAATAAAATCTTTAATTATGAAAGAAAATAAATATGATCTTGGAAATATTTCACAAGTTGAACATTTGGCAAAAATTGATACGTTATTTTTAAAATTTTATATCTCTTTGAATATATTTCAGAAAATTCTAAACTTTTAGAATATGAAACTACACATCCTAAGAAATCCAACAAAAAAAGAATCAAATAAAAGGGAGTTCTAAAGAGTGAGATGTGACCGTTTCAAGTTGACCCTACGAACAAGTAATTGGACAATAAGGGTAAAATTAAAGTTTTATAAGTCAATAATATAAGAATATTTTAGTATCACGAATTGATTGTAAATAATAAAGCTTAGAAAGTTATTTTGGAGATATAAAACTATTAATTAAAGTAGTATTAAGAAATACATAATCCTTTTAGAAAATTAAAATCGTGTTAAGAAATAGGCTACCAAACTTAGCCGATATGAAACACCACCCACGAGTCAATCATAGCACTAACTCATTGTTACGAGCTTAATCTCCACGATTTGTAAATCATAAAAAGGAACATAATACTATCATAGTTCCCACAATGAATAAACCCAACCATCAAACAAACAAAATGGAGCAGTCAAGTCGTTTATTTATTGTTGGTACGAATTGCTCCCCACAAGGTTAGTTGGTGGCCTATCCACATCGGCCCAACCTTCAAATTGGTCATCACAATTAACGTCAAGAACATTGATACATATAATAGATATATAGGCTTAGCTTAATAAAAGATGAGTGACTGCATGCCAAGCTTGGTCTGTCAACATTGTGACTACAAATTACATGGTCTGGCAGGTTGATTCTTCTCCCCGGCAACCACATGGTGGGGAATAGGTGGCTCGAGTACGGATTCGGCAGATAAGGAAAGCGCAATGGCTGTCACCTCGGATTATGACCTGTGCATCAAATGAATAGCAATTATCCGACGGTGCTTCTAATAAATTGTATGGTTAGGCATCATCTACCTGCTTGTTCTTCTTATATGTTGATTTAAATTTTGCAACCTTAGCTTTTTTATTATACAGGGAAGTGTTGGGAAATAGACGCTTCAGCGGAAACAACCCAGAAAATATTTCCCCTTAAGATGAAATGAAAAATATAAAATGGATAGGAGATACTAAGAAAAAAATGGATGGAAACTTTTCTCTCAATTTAGAGAAAAGAAAACCAACCTACTCTATCAACTTTGATTAAGAAAACTCTTACAATCAAGTATCGAAGAAAAAAACTCTCCTAACCCAAATCAGACCAATAACAAGATCTGAAAATATAATTCTTGAGAATACAATATATGAGAAATTGAGAAAACTAACATACACCTCAAAAGAAAATTGGATCAAACTCACACCCTGGATGACGACCCCTACTTCAACTTGAGATGATGTAAACTTCTCCAAACTCTCCCTATATGAGCCAAATGTGCTCAAAAGCTCTCAAGAGGACGTTGTTTCTAACATCAGAATTCTCCTTTATATAGAAGATTATGAGTAGAATTCTAAAGGCCAACTCATTACACTTCTATCGCAAAGGACGAAATCACACATCGGAATACCAAATGCCAACCATTAGTGCGATAACCAAAAACCAAAAACTGGTAATTGAGTTTTTCAATGTGAATGGGTTAGGCATCATCTACCTGCTTGTTCTTCTTATATGTCGTTTTAAATTTTGCAACCTTAGCTTTTTTATTATACAGGGAAGTTCTTGTGCGTATATCAATGAGTTTCGTGAACAAGGCATGAACTCGCTCTTACAAAAATGCCTCGACAAGTTTAATTGCCAACACCCACATAAAATTCGTAGTCATGCTAGCAAGTATCACCAACTACTCTTTGATTAATAATCAACCAAATAGACCTCATAAATAAAATAAAATTAATAGATTGATGTTGGGCCTTTGACTGTTCATGTCCCCCATTCATTTAATTATTTAATCAAATTTATATCATTATTTTAGTAAAAATTATCATTTAATAAGTAATTCTAAATATATATCATATTAAAAAAATTAAAATATATCATAAAATTATTATAATATTATAATAATTAATAAAAAATATAGATTTTATAATATTTTTCATAGAATTTCGGTTATTTTTACTAGTGAAAAAAGGTCTGTAACTTATATATTATCACCAAAATTTTCTATGACAAATTTGTCACTGCAACTTTTACTACCATTTGTAACAAAAAAATTGCCACCGAAAAGTCACCGAAATATTGGTGTCATCGTTTCTTTGGC
>JAURVB010005491.1:17500-39627 GCA_033002965.1 Piper betle
GCTGAATTTCACCTAATTTTCTCCTCTTCAGATGGTTTCCATGTGTTTTTTACATGGTCCTGTGACATCTTATCAATGTGACAGTCAATTAGTGATGCAAACTCGATGATGGTCATCCAGAGTAGCTGGGATATATACTCGTAATGCATCATCTTCATTACCTATCCAACACCTATCTACAAACAACGAATATGTGCAGCATCAAACACCACCCACATGGATGAGGTACACATACATGAATTTGTGCAGCAACAAACACCTGCAGGCAACATACTCAATTGGCATCTTCAATGATAACAAGCGAATTTTTTCAAATCAGTAAAAAGTTATTTAAATAGTCAGAACAAAAACATTGCCTCAGTTCCCACACAGCAGTAGGCCATAAACAAGCGGTTGCCATAATATAATTTAAACAGCCAGCTCCTTTACATCTTTGTGGCTAGCCTTGCCCGAAAGAAACGTACTGCGGCCACCAATAACAATGTAATTTACAAGTGCAAACAAGCTGTCTGAAGCGTCATAAAAATTGTAATAGTGCCATTAATGATTTTCCAAAGTAACATACAATTTGACATTACGAGGTTGGTAGTATCAATTCATATAATAACAAACCTATGCAGTGCAAACAGTGACAATGAGGTATCATTTATCATTCAAAGAGCCCACTAACCAAAGATGAGATTTCGAAACATCCCATTGATAACATTTAAAACTACTGAAAATAGCTACGAGTTGATGATTACTGAAGAATATAAGCCAAAGAAAATATTCAAAGAAAGTCAAACCTGTACATTTGCAGCCAATGACTAGCGATATCAAGAGCTAGAAGTGACAAGAAAATCAAACCTGGACTGCACAACCAGATATAAACTTAGCTGGATGATAATCAGCAGAACCGAAAAGAATTCCATAGAGAAAATACCTATTGAATTGACACAGGACTACTAGAAGACAAGCGGTGCTAACCCTGGCAGACAAAAAAACAAAACAAACAAAATGAAGTAATTAAACATGTGTCAAAGCAACTCCACATAACACTTAAACCTGAGCGCAATAATCTAACAGTTCTCATAATTCTTTTTCAAATAAAAAAAGGTCATCAGATGCGCACGTATCGGTAACCATGTCCAGCACAGCTCCAAACGTTGATACTGAAGATCATATACTGTCAGATGTTTACTATAATTTAAATATAAAAACTAACAAATTCACAGAATATATTTGTTACAGCAAAAATATAAAGCTATATTAGATTTCATATAATTGAATCCATTTTTAATTAATTTGCCATGTGGTCATTTATTATGATCACCGCAAACAAATAAAGTCTGCATTCGATAAAGTAGAACCGCTCCTTTATTTCCTAATATCAAGAGAACTAATCAAAAGCATTTGACCTTAATCAACCAACCTGCAAAGGCTTCAATCTTCAAAATCCAAGCGTGAGCCGTGTATACAAGTCAATGAACTCTATGAGCAAGGTTCAAGCCCTAAAGATAAAGCTTCATCAATACCACCATGTGCATTTGACATTTATCTTAGACTTACCAAATGAAAGTTATAAGAAATTTATGAACTATCACGACTTCACAACTCAAAATTACTCCGCACTATTCTGCTTTGCGACACATGATTTTTTTAGTAAATTAGAAATGCAAAGTGAATAGTTATTTCAAACCTTGGTTGAATTTGCGAGCAAGCCAACCATCAACCCCATCTAAAACAAAGCTGAAATAAAGATAAGTTCATTTGAAAGGAAATCAAAATTTAATTCCCCAAAAGGACAGAATTTTAGTGCAGACTAATTTATCGCATACCTTACGAAGTAGAAAAATATAAAAAGCTTTTTGTTGAAAGAGCAGCAACCAAATGCAATGCAATTCATAAAAACCCTTACATATCCTGCATCAAAAGTAAAATATCAGTTCTGAACTTTCTTCTCTCTAACATTGGATCACAAAGGGATGTAAAGTTTAACTTATACAAGCAAACAATCTACCAGAGATTTTTTAAAAAAGACTGCAGTTGTGCAAGTCAGCATTAGAATACCAAAATGCAAGAGACAAGAAAGGGAGAAAGCAGACAACCAAAACATTCATGATGCGTACATAATCACATGCTGAAAAATGGAAAACAATTTTGACTAGGTATGTAGAACTTTTCAAAAAATTCCACTTATGCTTCTTAAGGGCATGGTTGTCGCCTCTATTGAAAGGAGCCACATGTTTTTCTCTTTATTTTGTGTGTTTTTTTCACATGAAAGCCACATTAAGGTCAAAGTTAGTCAGGCATGCAGATGTAAAACACCGGGCATGAACGAATGCAAAACAAATCGTACAAACAAAACTAAAATGAAGAACTTAGGTGTAGGAAACTGTAATTTGTAATTCTAGAACTGCTAGGCTGGATTAAAAATTTGGGTAAGGAGGCAAACGTGAGTAATTTAATCTGTAAATTTTTTAAGAGACTCATCCCTAATCAGTGTTCATTTGAATAATTAATAAAATCCAATATTTTAAACTTACAAGTCTGTAATATAGTATACCAAGTTTCAGGGTTAGGTTCAATAATTTAGTTGAGGGAGTTAGAGATATCATTTTTCACTAAAATCTTCCTGAAATGGCTTTCTATATGATAAGATGGATTACCTAAATTTTATAAAAAATTGGTTAACATTTAGGGGTTGGACTAAGTAGACGTTATTAGATAGTGCAGAACTGTTATTGAAATTACATAACTGAGAAAAGATTTTTAATAAATTGTTTGATGAGTCAAACAGTGGAATTTTCAGTTGGAAATTTACAATGAAGTTCTTTCTAATGTCAGATAAAATTCCATAAAATTTCAGAGCATTTAGATTTCATTTCGTTGGGTAACAAAATTCATCATCATGGCCTATGTGAGTAGATTTGCAGATTTCCAGATTTATAACTTAATTTCTAAAATCTGAATAAGCAGTCTATACACCTTAATTTCGTGTGAAAATTTATGTGTATGCTTCCACAATCTTTAATGGATAACATGCTCAAACTTTAGATCCAATCGGAACTTGTTTGGATAAGTAATAAAATCCCCAACCTCAGACTGTATGTTCAAATTTTCTGAATTTCAGATCTAAAACCTTAACTTTAAGAATTTGTCTAAGGCGTCCAAACCCCATAACTCCTTGTAAAAGCTAAATACACATGTCTCCTGAAATATGTTGGATAACGTATCTCTAATTTAGACCTTTTGGTTATCATGTTGATGATGGACTAAGTGATGCTATGTGAGTTACATGTATTGTGAATGACGGACAACATTTCATGTGTGGACAACCTTGTTATGCCATGTTATGAGTTATATTTGTTATTGTTGTATATGTATTGAGTGGATTAGTGTCATGCATTTTATTTCATGCATGTCATCATGATGTAGAGTTTGAATAGAATTGTTGCATGTCATGCCATTCGCAGATGAGCTTGCCAATATAGGACAAGGAGTACGCTTCACCAGGTCCATTAGGACTTCTCTATTCTTCATCTACTACTTGCAGAAGTTTATTAGATCCGACTTACCTTGGGTGATTTTCACCAGTTTAGTCGGCGATTAATAAAACTTCAAAGATGAGATCCTTTGATCTGAAAATCAAAAATCAAAATCCACATCAAAGTCATGTTGAGGCATATTATATGAAATTCTCTACCTATGCCTAATTATATATATATATATATGTGGCATTAATATTACTGTGCTGTAGCACAGGTAATCTCGTTGTGCTTAAATTTTTTTATAGCCATTGGATTTCTATCAAATGGCTGTAAAAAACATCCAACGTTTTGCTCTGCATCTCCCACTTTTGCTCTGCTTCTCCCGCGTCGGCTCACTCTGTTCATCCTAGGACACTGCGCAGCACACCCGGTCGGATGAAGGCGGGAGGCATCGGCATGGGAGTCCGGTGAGGAAGCAATTGAGGAGTCCACCGTTGGCATCAACTCGATCGACTCCGCCGGTGCCGACTAAGTTGAAGGCTCTGTTTCTCCCGGAGTTGTGCGGCGTTGGTTCCTCTGTTTCTCCTGGGATGCCACGATGCAAGGCCGGCGGGAGGCGTTGGCATGGGAGTCCGGTGAGGAGGTGGTCACTGAGTCCACCATTAGCATCACCTCAATCGACTCCGTCGACGCCGTCGAAGTTGCCTGCTCTGTTTCTCCTGAATGCTGTGTGGCTGCGTTGTTTCCTCTGTTTCTCCCAGGACGCCATGCAGCATGGCCGGCGGGATGAAGGCGGGAGGCGTCGGCATGGGAGTCCAGTGAGGAGGCAGTCTCGGAGCCCACCGTTGGCATCATCTCGATCGACGCCGCTGACGCCGACTAAGTTGGAAGTTGGCCGCTCTGTTTTCAACTCGTGACAAACACAGTTCCTCTATTTCTCTATTTCTTGTCTGATCCGGCGTGCTCTCGCCAATGGAGTCCGGCTCCAGTTTCTCTGAGCCGGATAGCGCTGCCGCCGCCGACCTCGGCTCTGGCCTCTCAGTTTCGGTGAGCGTTGGCTTCTTCCTCCTGTGATCCGGCTTTGGTTTGTCTAATGTTTTGGGCTGGATACATTATGATATGAAAATTTGAGATGGTTGAAAATTTGTTCCTCTGCATCCTTGAGGCAATGAAATTTGGTCCAGTTAAGTTGTAAATAAGATGGTTGAGGCTTAAAATTTTGAGGAATCTGTTTATTAGTGATTCCTTTCTTATTTGAAATTTTCAGATGGTTGAGGCTTAAAATTTGTTCCGCACCATCCCTCCTCTGATCTGGCTTCTTCAAGAGAGATGGTTGCATTTTTATTAATTGGAATTTTTACTTGGATGCTTGATTGCTAATTTGTTCACTAATTTGGAAGATGATTTTTGTAAATTAAGAAAATTCTTCTCTATCAACATTTTTTCTGTTAATTTTTTTTAAAAAAGAGATTAGTCGGTTGTAATTTCTTAAAATAATAATGCTGTAAAATCTAATCAAGAAATGTCAACTATTAATGGTTGCTATTATTTATGTGTATCATTCGTCTTTCTTGTTTGATTCATAGGATTGAGTTGTGGTGTAATGGTTGGAACCCAAGTTGTGGTGTAAGGGTTGGAACCCAATTATATTTGATCATTGAACCACAAATCAATCCTATAAATCAACAAAGAAAAACCAATTAAATTGATTGAAAGTCAATTAAATTGGTGGCTTAGTTTTTTTTGTTGTAGATTAAATATATAATCAGTGAATGGTAAATTTTTAATTGCGGGTTTTCGTCAATATTTGAAATATTTTTTGTTTTTTGAGCTGATACGGCAACATCGACAGCTTTGAAGAAGAGCAAGCCATTGTGAAATAGTCGCACGCCGGCAAGGGAATCTAATACCAAAAAAATAATTGGTTTGGTCTTGTTCTTCAAGTTGATCTAGATTTTCCTATTTTGTATATCTGATGGAAGAAAATAGCAGCATTAGATATACTGACGAGAAAAATGTCGGTAGTTCCATGGAAGATAAGGAAGATCAGATACATGATTTGTGGTTGACTCAACATAAAATGCAGACTACAGAAGAAGATTGTGGGGAAATTGAAGAATTTGACAAGATTAGTGAAGATTTTGAAGAAATATAAGATGAAGGTGAAGCCATACAAATATCTGAATCGTTTGAAGGATAAGTTCTTTGCCGGTATGACTTCGAGCCAAAGAAACAAGAGCATGAACTCATTTTTTGATGGATTTGTGCATTCACAAACCCCACTGGCAAATTTTGTGAAGCACTATGATAGAGCGTTACAATCTTGTAGATATGACGAGGAACAAGAGGATTTTCATACTTTGAATTCTAAGCCTGTGCTATGTGGATACTCTCCTCTTGAAGCTGAAGCTAGGTCTGTGAACACGAGAACAAATTTTGATATTTTTAAAGATCAATTGAAAAGGAACCAAGGTTGCATTTATAAAAAAATTGGCGAGGAGGGTTCCATAACAAAATATGAAGTTTTTCCACATGATGACAAAGCTAAAAAACATGTTGTTGCCTACCAAACTTGTGGAGAAATGAATGCCAAATGTAGTTGCAAGAAATTTGAAAGTGAAGGAATTTTGTGTATGCACATTTTGAAAATTTTTCATAAGAAACAACTCTACAAAATTCCAAATCAATATGTGCTATACCATTGGACCATTAAAGATAGATATTGTTATTCAAGCCAGAGTGAGAATACCAACAACATTTTTTCCTCTACAAGTCCACTTACTCCGTTACAAATATGGAGGTTTCGGAACATGACCATCCGATTGCAAGATTTGGGAACTAATTCAGATGAGCAATATCGTTTTACATTACCTCTTTTAGAAAATTTGGTTGAGAAGCTTGATGCGATTGGGAGTTCATCTTCATTGAGAGCACAAACAAGCAATGACCCTGTTGAGAGGCAAATTAGAACTCTAATGGAGCATATTTCCCAAATAGTTGTACATGACCCCTCTCAGTTGCGTACTAAAGGTCGTCCCAAGAATTGTCAAAGATTGAAGGCAGGATACAAAGTTGCTCAAGCTAAAACAAAAAGAAGGATGTGTAGTAGTCTTTGTAACGAAAGAGGTCATTATTCTATAACATGTAATAATGTTCATAGCAATTGTAACAATGATCCCATGCAATAGGATTTTTGGGCTTATATAAGGTATGGTTGTAGATGTTGGGAAACATTGTCTTTGTATTTTTGTGCATTTTGTAGAATGTAATCTTCTGTAATGTTATTTTGTCTATTTACATAAGTAAAACATTTCAAATTTTCATTTAATTTTGACTACGTATGATCTTGATGGATTCGTACCACCATCCCTCAAGAATTTCGTGAGTGCTCTACCAATTTTGAGCTAAGGATCCACAACAGTTTAAGTCATTGAAAGTGAAAGGTTAATGTCATTCTAGCTTTCATGCCAGATATACACAGCACATTGCACAAGTAGGGCACAATGCACTCATCTCGAGTAAAAATCACTCAAACAAAACAAAGTCATGACTTATCACATTCTAAAAGTAAAATGAATAGCATGTAAAAAAAGGTGCCACAAGCAATCCAATTTGACCATTGGAACAAACACATACTACAAACAGATAGACAACACTAATTTCTCCAGGTTCTTTGCTATGGACAGCATCAATCGGAACATTGGAGCTCCACGATCGACAACATGTTGCTCCCAGTCATTGTTGTTTTTACCGAGCTTCTTTGCTAGGGCCTTGAGAAAATCTGTAGTGAATACCCAACCAAAAGAAGGTCCATCCCCTATGGTCACATGGCTGGCTACACAATCACTGATTTCTCCTTTATAAGGAAAGAGTCACCAATAGTGCTGTAGTCATTGAATACGGTACCACCAAAGATGTGAGCATCAACAAATTCGACAATCTCGCCGCAAAAGGTTGTGCGCATCACATAATTTAAGGGGAGGATAGAAAGATGTTTTGTGCAGCATAAAGTGAATAGTATGATGTTTATAAGGAAACAACCCAGATGCCAGTTCCAATGTGAAGTCTGATATGCACAGCAAATCTAGCCTAATGTTAAGGCCTTTAAATATGACTGAGTCATGCCCGCCAGCCTGCTGGTTGCCATGTGAGGAGGAAATCATACCTGCAAGTGACTTTTTACATGATATATGGTTAAGCCCTTGACATTCATTTTGGCCAGGATACTTTTTGGGGTTGCCCCTGCAACGCAGAGATATATTTCTTCCATGAGAAGAAATTTGCTGGCTAAGATAATTTCTATTTAACTATACTACAGGGCACTTAAAAATACACATATACTCACTGTCAGCACCACCAATGCTTTTGACTACTTTAACAAAGCAGTCATGGAGCTCAGGTATCCACCTGATCCGCACCTTGCTCGAACTGTCGCATGGAGGTAAGGAAATATTCAAATCAAGTTGTTCTGAGCAAGGATTAGAAGTATCAAATTGTACCTCCACTGTGTTTTTAGTCGGCTCTAGAGCTTCGTGATAAATCTCCTAACTAAAATTGCCATTGAAGTTCATATCAGACAAATTAGAAAATCATTATTCAGAGACTGACGCATGGTCCTACACTTACACTGTCTATGTTCATAACTGTGAAAAGGTTGGAGAGTGCTACAAAAGAATTAAAAAATTTGGAGGAAGTGAATTAAGATGCAAACCTCCATTGTGAATGTCAGATTATCATCACTTGCATTGAGAATGGCATCAAGCTGATGAGGATCCACTTGCCAATCACCTAGCTCAATCAGAGTATCATCAGTTCGTTCACTAGCAGTGTTGGCAAATTATGCCCCTCCCAATGAAACTGAGGAGTTAATATTATTTCCTCACCACATGTGATCTCCATATTGACCTCTTGTGCCAAATTTCGTGGAACAGGGAGCACCCTATTTTGGGATTGCTGCAAATTTTGGTTGTTGCATTTCTGAGGTTGTGGAAGAAAATGCATCTGACTGGTTGAGAAATGTGGCTCAGTGTTAGATGAAGATGATGAATGCAAATTGGTGCAGAAGACTGATGAGCTAGAACCAGGTTCAATTGAACTTTTGGAATGAAAATATGAAGTTGGGCTTCTCCAGTTGGAAGGGGGACGACATTTATCGAGACACACTGAATGTCCTTCCAAAGGTGAAAAAGATGTTTTTCAGGTAGAGATGAGGGAAATCAACACTCAATTCACCAGCCAACCCAGCAAGCACAAAAATTACTGATCCAGAGCTCAAAATAACAACGGAGAAATTTTGGTCGCTTGCTGCTTTTATATGGTACCAGTTGTTGCTTCATTGATTTTTTTATATTGATCGATATAAATTTCGTTGTTGCGTCAACAATTATGTGTTTTTGTAAACCCTCATGAAAGCGATGGGCCCATGACAATGATGGCACCCGGACCGAATTTATTCTTCCGTGGTCAATGATTGATTTGCCTGTATACCTAATCTATAAAGGGTGGGTACCCAATACATACATTGCTTTTCCCCTTATCTATCTTTGGTTTTGTCACATGCTGCTTCTTCTATACGGTACCAGTTGTTGCTTCGCTGATTTTTTTATATTGATTGATATAAACTTCATTGTTACATCAACAATTATGTGTTTATGTAAACCATCACAAAAGCGAGGAGCCCACGACAATGATGAAATGCCCCACAACGGCCTACTAGTTCATATCTACCATGCAATGCACGCAGATGGCTATATGGTTCATGGGGGAGAGATCGAGTATCATGGATGCCAAGCTTGGTCCGGCAGGTTGATTCATCTTCCCGTCAACCTTAGCTTTTTATGACTACAAAATAACTTGGATGCACAATCGAAATGGCTCGAGTACAGATACGGCTGATAAGGAAAGCGAAATGGCTGTCACCTCGGATTATGACTTGTGCATCAAATGAATAGCAATTGTCCGACGGCGCTTCTAATAAATTGTATGGTTAGGCATCATCTGCCTGCTTGTTTTTCTTATATGTCGTTTTAAATTTTGCAACCTTAGCTTTTTTATTATATATTGAAGTTCTTGTGCGTAGATCAATCAGTTTCGTGAACAAGGCAAGAACTCGCTCTTACAAAAATGCCTCAACAAGTTTAATAGCTAACGTCCACATAAAATTCGTAGTGTTGGTATCAAGTTTCACCAGCAACTCTTTGATTAATAATCAACCAAACTGACCCCATAAATAAAATAAAATTAATAGATTGATGTTGGGCCTTTGACTGTTCATGTCCGTGATTTAATTAATTATTTAATCAAATTTATATCATTATTTTACTGAAAATAATCATTTAATAAGTAATTCTAAATATATATCAAATTAAAAAATAAAAAATATCATAAAATTATTATAATTTTATAATAATTAATATAAAATATAGATTTTATAATATTTTTTAAAGAATTTCGGTTATTTTTGCAAGTGGAAAAGGTCTGTAACCGATATTTTATCACCAAAATTTTCTATGACAAATGTGTCATTGAACTTTTACTGAAATTTGTAACAAAAAAATTGCCAACAAAAACTCACTAAAATATTGGTGTCATCATTTCTTTGGCCCCTTCTCAAGGCCCACTGGTGGACAGCGACTCACACGCACCACGTAGTTCGTGAGGCCGCAATCCCACTTTTATAAAAAAAATTTAAAAATTATCACTGATTTATCACCCATGACGAATTTTAACTACCGACTTTTGCCACCATATTTTGGTGACTTCCATTACCGTTTTGTTACATAAATTCAGTGATAATTTGTCACCAAAATATTTTGGTGAGAATTTCTTACTGTTTTGATACTGAATTAAATCAGCTAGGGAGGATTTTGTCACCAAAATTCTTCGGTGACAAATTTTGGTGACATACACCCTTTTATCTCCGAAACTAGGCTTTTTATCAACAAAAATTTGTTTTCCACTAGTGTTTGATTATTTAAGCTTGGTTTAGTTCAGTTCCAAACCAAAATAACCAAACCAAACTTGCTCAAAACTGAACTGAATTGCTTATTTGATTTGGTTTGGTTTCAGTTTGTTTTCACCCAAATATGCTCATCCCTACTAGTAGAAGTTGTTATCTCCAAAATATAATCCGCAATATTAGTCAACCACGAGAATCCAAATCCATAATATATTATCTAAAAAGGTACTGAATAGGATCAAAATGACATAAAAATCAATAATTTAGATTTGCAGATGCACGCAGCCTGGAGGCCAAAAAAATATTAATCTCAATATCGGACAGTACTGGGAGCTCGGACAAATATGATACAGATTGATGATTTTCCGAGATAAAACATCATTCTAGGCGACATTAAATAGATCAAAGTATTTTTTTATGGACGTGTAGAGCAACTTTGTGATGGACTTTGTTGTGTTTTTTCATGCTTACATAATAATTAGATAAGACCCACGCGATTGAATGAGTTATTGATGAATTTTATTTTATTTGAAATGAGGTACTTTAATTATTTTAGTATTTAGAATGCATGGTATTTCAATATGCAGATCCACATATAGAAGATTATTTATCATCTTCTGAAGTTGATTCAAATAAGTGGTTGTGATTAATTTTGTAAATAAAGATGAAGTTGTGCTATGTATATCAAGTCTCAAATAATGTGATGCCTTAGGATACAAAAACCCAAGCAAAATTTTATCAGAATATTGTTTTTTCTCATTCACCTCATCAACCATTTAATTTTATCAAGTACTTTTGCTTATTCACCTCATCGACCATTTTAGTATATAAATATATATGTCCTTGCATGGTTAAAAGCGTCAAGATTGCTTAGAAGCCTTCAGCTTCCCAAGGTTAAATTTTTCTGGTTGTTTGTAGCGTTTCTATTTTTCTCGTTGTGTTCTGTTGTATTAGTAAAACTTCTGGATCTCCTTCCATGCATCAATACTTCAGAAGTAACGTTTTGTTAGAGGTGGCAGTGCAAGGTAGAACGAAGAATAAGGCGATTGGATTATTAGGGATCCATCATTACCAAAATACCCATCTAATTTAAAATATTTATTTAATCAAAACATATCAAAAACATCTTTTTCATCTTTAAAAAATAATTCTCACTGATTCTAGTTGTTTGGATTCAGCTGGTGGATTGGTCGAAGTAGGAGTTCCAGTTAGTTTATCACAAGATTATCAAAAAAGTTATCAACTCGTCAAGCATACTACATGAGTAGAAAGAGCTTGACTTGCTTAGACACTCTTAAAATCGATGCATGACATAGTTTTAAATACTGTAATGTACCACCTAGTTGTACCCGGTACATAGCGTATCGCCTTTAATTCCATAGCGGTTTAAGCTACTTATTAGGGGTCCATATTTACCAAAATACCCATCTAATTGAAAATAGTTAATTAATAAAAGCATATATCAAATAATCCTTTTTTTGTCTTAAAAAAGTACTCCTGCCAATTATTGTTGTTTGGAATCAGCTAGCCGATTGGTCGAACGTAGGAGTTCAAGTTATTTATCACAAGATTATGAAAATAATTATCAACTCATCAAGCACACTACATGAGTTAGAAGAGCTTGACTTGCTTAGACCGTCTTAAAATTGATGCATGACATAATTTTAAATACCGTAATATACAACCTAGTTATACTTGGTATACTGTGTATTGCCTTTAAATCATATACGGTTTAAACTCTTGTATCATTTTAATCATTACATGGTTTTTTAGTATAAAATTTTCACAAAATCCAATTTTTTGTTGAAAATTTTAATATTTTAATCAATATTTAATACAATATTGATGACAAAATACATTTTTAACATTTAATGATATATATTATTTATAATTTTAGGAAATTGTTCAACCTATTTTGACCGGTTTAAGCCAAATATACTTTGTACCACTAAAAAATCCAGCATGTACACCGACAGAGCAATTAAAACTACACGTGCAAATGCCCATAATTCATCGTTTATTCAAAGTTCTGTCTTCGCCTAGCTAAGGCAATAATAATGGCCACCACTTGAAAATCAAAACCCATTTATGAGCAAAGTAGAATGTATCAAAGTGAATAGGCCATTAGCAGAAGTTGGCCCGGTTTTGGCTAATTAAACCCCCCCTCCCCCTTTCAAATCACACTGAAGTTTCACACCTGAAGCAAAGCAAATGTAATAGCCTGACCCAATAAGTGTAAATTAGGGCTTAATCCTCTTTTCAAAAGTGACTAACTAAATTGAAGATCATTAACTTATCCCTACTAATATATTAAATCTTACCTCTATACATATTGAATATGGACTAACATTTTGAAGATCTTAGAGGAGAGGACACTATTAAGATTGTCATTAAGGAGTATCAGACTTCTTAGTTTTGTATGAAAGTCTAGTCATTACATGAAAAGCCAATGATTGTTGTACCTCAAGTACCCACAACAGCAGCAAATTTTTACTCGACACCGTTCAAATTTGCTATAGACACAAGCCGCCACAGGATTTTGGAAAGCACTTCATGGTCTGTCCCTTCTTGTCATATCATAAGACACACAAACATCTGCGGCGTTCTTCATCTAAACATTATTGAAGCAAACATATGACTTTGGAGACGTTTCGCAATATGAACACGGTTTACAACAAGTTCATAGCAACCAATATTTAAGTCAGCATCAACTGTATTGTAACCATGATATCCCAGCTATAGATATATATAATTTTAACAAGTATACATAGAAGCCTCTTTTTTTGCATTATCCTAAGCTCCTTCGGCCAGGACCCAAAGTATCAGATTGAGGCAACCTCAAAAAGCAATCAAGAAAACACTTATCTTCATGATCCAATGCATTTTCTCATGCATAATTAAGAATTTTGTGATAAAAAGATAACAAGTCAATGACAACATGGAAGTTGGAACAATATCTCAAAATGGAAACATAAATGATGACAATCATGCTGAATTTTACCTAATTTTCTCCTCTTCAGTTGGTTTCCATGTGTTTTTTGCATGGTCCTGTGACATCTTATCAATGTGACAGTCAATTTATGATGCTAACTCGTAATGCATCATGTTCCTTAACTAGCCAACACCTATCTACAAACAACGAATATGTGCAGCAACAAACACCACCCACATGGATGAGGTTACACGCTTATATTTGTGATATGCAAAGTAAATAAAAATCATACAAAGAGCATCATACAATAAAATTTTCTCGTATTTAATGACTACAATTGAGCTGATTCTACCTGTATCAAATTGACAGCCTGCTTGATTGCCCAGCCACATAGAGATTGAGCCGTTAGGATAGAGATGAATGATGATTGCTCCTTCATATCGATCATAATCACCTAAAAAATTAACCAAATCAGAGCATGTTTTCTAAGGCTCAAATAATTCTTGCTTCTCCCAAAAGATGCCTTCCATCGTGTATATGGACGAGTTGTTTGATTTATTGGAATAATAAGAAAAATGAGTGATCAAACAAGAGATGATATTAAATTATGTTGCAAGATAATTCATTGTGACAAAGGCTAGAGATCAAACAACTACGTAATGCCTTTCCTTAATATCAGACACTAGTTGATTTTATTTGACTCCAACATCAATGTAGTCTTTATATCTGCATAAATACATCGCCTCTTTCTTACAAAAGGAAAAAGAAAAAAACTAATCATTAAGATATTGTCTTCCCCAAATCTTATTTATAGTTTCTGGTTGATGTTGTCAAGACTATGCAGTGTATACAATCACATTGAAACCAATATAAGACCACAGGTCATTCCAGACCTTTAGTGTCCCTAGCCTGCTTTTCATCCCTTCAAGTGATAAAGCGTAATTTAAACAAAATGCACTAACCCTTCCATGGAAATATCAAATTTTCTCAAGTTGTCATCATTCCAAAAATGGTGGTGAGGCTTCTCATAGCAAAAATAATACATTTTCTGAAAGTTGACAACTATTATACCTTTTGTGTTTCTAGTCAACATTTAACTTTGATTATTTTATTGAATTAAAGAAGAATGTCCCATTAAATTGAAACTTGCAGTAGCCCCTGAACAAAAAGAATATTCATTAGCAGTGTATCACCTTTTTACGAAGGAGAATGTAGTAAGGGACCTTTTCTGGTAGGCACCACTGTCACAATTACAGTTTCATGCTTTAATTTAGACTGGGGAAGGGAGGACGAACAAACACTCTGCCAAGAAAGAAGATATCCTTGGCCAGCCGGCTTCTTGTGCTCCTCTATGGCACAAAGAAATGACTGCACCTTAGAATTGGACAAAATATGTTATGTTGTTATCCTTTTATCTAGCAATGTAAATATTTTTCCTTAAAAAGGCCCACTATTCCACGGAACATAAACATCATTTATGGCTTGAAATGACAATATGACATTTCTTGCATTATCAGGCACAGGAACATTTCCAGAAATGAACTCTCTATCTTATCATAAGCATGCATCTCTCAATACCAATGAAATGAATCCATCCTAAATTGATTCATCAAAATATCTCAATAAGTTACTCACATACACAAATGCTATTACTTATTTAAAATGAAACCATATCCCAAAGAACAAGAATATCATTTCCACCCAATAATAAATACATGATCATTATAGAACAGCATAATTTGACACAAAAAACAAAGGAATTTAGCCCTATACTATTACTACCTACAAATTAAGCCATACCACAAATAACTCAAATATGATTATGACAGCAGAACAAATACATGATCATAGAATCAATAGCTTGACATAAAAAAAATGTCATGCCAGCTGTCATTACCTACAAATGAAACCATACCACATATAACACAAATATGATTACAACACAATAACATTTACCAATGTAAACCCCTACTACTACTACTACTACTACTACCTCCATATGAAGCCATGTGCCACATAGAACACAAATATGATTTTGACACAATAACAAGCACATGATCATAGAATCGCACAGTTCACCATTAGCAACAAACAAAAACACCATAATTTTTACTACCTAAAAATTAAGCCATACCACATCGAACACAAATATGATTTCCACACAATAACGAATACTTGATCATAGAATCACACAATTCACAATTAACAACAAACAAGTTTATCCCCACACTATTACTGCCCACAGTTGAAGCAATACTAAATAAAGCACAAAATAACTTTGACGCACCAACAAGTACATGATCAGAATTGTTAAGCTCAACATTAACAACAAACAAATTGAACACCATATGATAACTACCTATAAATGTAGCCATACCACATACACCACAAAAATGATTTGGACACAATAACCAGTACATGATCATAGTAAGACACAGTTCACCCCAAACGATAAACAAGTTTAACACCATATTGTTACTACCAACTAATGTAGCCACACCAACACACAAAAATGATTCAGACTCAATAATGAGTAGTACACGATCATAGAATCAGACAGCTCAACGTCAACAACAAACCAAATTGAACACAATACAATTACTGCCTACAAACGAAGCCATACTACATAGAACACAAATATGATCACCACTCAAAAACAAATGCATGACCAGAGAATCATATAATCCAACATTACACTAAATTAATTTATACCTACAAATGCAGACATACTTCATAGAACACAACGATGATTTCAACTCAATAACGAACACATGATCATAGATTTACTTTCTGCACAAAATAACACATGAAGTTCCAACAATTTTAGTGGTAACAAATGTCTAAGGTGAAGAGGAAATTCCACATGGTATTGTTGTGTCCGGATACACCTGATATTCTATCCCTTTTTTTTTAATTGGTCACAAAGATTAATGTTTTTTTTGAGAAATTTATGGAAAAAAGGTTGCTTTGTTTATAATTTACTATTTACGGGGATAATTTTCTATCTTTACGATTTAAAGGGGATGGGATGATTAGTTGACGATTTTACCCCTTAATCGA
This sequence comes from Piper betle, assembly GCA_033002965.1. Classification (NCBI taxonomy): domain Eukaryota; kingdom Viridiplantae; phylum Streptophyta; class Magnoliopsida; order Piperales; family Piperaceae; genus Piper; species Piper betle. The sequence continues at coordinate 33,921 of JAURVB010005491.1, forward strand.
ATTTTATTGGGCTTGATTTGGTTTTGCATATTTAGGATTGGGTTTGGTTTCAAGGAAATCCACGCATTTTTTCTTGAATGGCAACAGGAGGGGAATTTTTTCTGGGGTAACCGCTAGCAGATTTGAAGGAAAGCAGGCATCTTTTTGATTGGAGAGAAGAAGACTCATACACGGGAAAAAATAATCCATCATATTGGGAGAAAGAAAATAGTGATAGATTAATCATCTATCCCAACCATCAACTGGGTAGAATATAACTTCGTAAAGAACAATGCCATGAATGGATTGAAGTTGTGGAACTTTTAGATCTCAAATTCTGCAGATTGCTATACAGTATCAAATTGTTTAAATAGAAGTCATAATTTTGCTTGTACTATTGGATTTTATTTAAACAATTATAATTTACAACTCAGAAACAAACCAAATAATGTATTTTACGGTTCCCTTGTTGATGGTACTTTTTTTTTGTCCTCGCATGATTACACTGGTTTGATAAATAGAAAAATTTTTGTGTGCATTTATTATATGGTTCCTGGAGCAGCTCGGCTTATCTTAACAGAATGATCGGATCCTTCTCCAAATCATATATCCTATTAAAGTCTTTTTTTAAAAAAACCTGCTTGCATCATTTAAATGTAAACACATTCACAACCTGTTAAAGTTGAATGATTGAACTTATTTCATATATCTATTATAATAAGCTAAAAGTGATTTCCAATTACTGCACCTTTTATTGTTGCACCCTTTATTCTTACTTCTAATAGTCGCACCTTTTAATCATCATTTTTAATGGTCGCTCAATTTATGCTAGACATAAATTGACACTTATGTTTTTTTGACTGAAAGATATGGTCTAGGCTCAGATGAATGTGAACTGACATAGCCCAGTGCGCATTCGGATACCAGAATCTAGGTGGGGATTAATTGTACAATCTCCCAACAAGGGAAAGGGCAGTGTTTATGATCATTAATGGTAACTCTTTCCAGCAGATCGGCCGGTCTGTTGGAACTCTATTAGGCAGACTATTATGATTATTATTTTATTCAATATTGTTATACATACGTTGTAGTTTCATCAATAACGTGGAATTGTCTTCATAGGAACAATTTGCTAGAAATGTGATTATATGCCTTAGTGGGGGACAACGGTGGTGGACTGTATCAAATAATTAATATTGATTATTTAGTTGGATTTGATTGATTACTTTGGTTAATATTTTATTAGTAGTGGACCACGGTTCGTTTGTTGGGTGTTTAATGTGTCTATTTGTTACTATATTCTTAATATATTTTAACTCTGATATATTTGTGGACATGACTAGTATGTGGAGTAATTATAGTATAGGAAATCTATGACAATTATTTAGTTTCTAAAATTTTGGCATGCTATGCTGCTTATTTTTCATTATTCCTTGTCGTGTCTTGTTGGGGTTCAGGTTGGACCAAAAGTAAACCCCGATCCAGTTGTATAATTGGGTGGGCCGTCACAATTTGTATTCAGAGTCATGGTTCCACATAGTTAATAATATATTAATCTTACATTATTGAAAGTCCAAAGAATCCACTGTCTCTGAGGTTAGAATTTTGTTATCTTTTGTGTAGATTTTGGTCATTAAGGTACTAAGTTTGAATGTTTTAGATGGTCGCTAATATTAGGTTTGAGGACAATCAGCAAAGGGGGAACTATGGACATGGATCGAATTTAAGTGAGGGAATGAATTCACAGAATTTGATGAATCCTGAGCAGAGAGTGAACCCGAGTCCGGCCAATGAGTAGATGTTTTCCTAGATACTGGCGGTTGTCTAGGGTTTAGCTTAGTTCACTACAGCAGCCTAACATGCAATGCTAGAGGTTGTCCAAAGAATATCTATTCTAGCGGTACAGTGAGGCAACAGAGCCCTAAGTTCTGTGGGTGGTTTTGGCTCGACACCTCCTAGCGCTCAAGAGGGGGGCCAAGGAGCCAAGGATAGACATCCACTAGTGGTTCATCCTGAACAAAACCTGGCTAGCTAGACACCAAAGACAGTTAATGATGCTGACAACTTTACCAAGGAAAAGTTCATTAAGAATGGAGCTAAGGAATTCCTTGAAGGTGTAGATCTGATAAAGGCTGAAAACTAGATTAACAACATGGAGACTTATTTAGGGTCATGCAAGTAACTCATTTAGAAGAGTTGATTGCCTACCACTATGCTTCAGGAGGAGACTTATCATTGGTGACAATTTGTGAAAAAGTCATCCTACAACTGCTACAACCGAAGGGAAATCACATCTATTACTTGGTCATAATTTGTAACTTCTTTCAATGAGCGATATTTCCTTCAGTGTGCGATGAAGCAGTGGCTCTAGAGGAATCTAACTCAAGGGAATGACTCACTACGAGAATATGTTAGGAAATTTCTATAATTGGTATGAGAGCCTAGTTAACCAAAAATGTAAGATTGAATATATATAATTACGTGAGAATGTTATTCTAGTTAATCTTGAATATTAATTAAGGAATAAAATCTTTAATTATGAGAGAGAAGAAATATGATCTTGGAAAAATTTCCTAAGTTGGAGATTTGGACAAATTTGTTACCTTATCTTTAAAAATTTATATCTCTTTGAATGTGTCATAAAATTCTGAAATTTTAGGATACAAAACTACATATCCTAATAAATCCAATAAAAAAGAATCAAATAAAATGAAGTTATAGAGAGTGAGATGTGACTATTTCACGTTGACCCTATAAATAAGTTATTGGACAATGACATGAACGAGTAGAATTAACTTTTTACAAGTCAATAAAATAAGAATATTTTAATATGATAACTTTATTGTAAATAATAGAATTTAGAAAGGTGTTATGGAAATGTAGAACTTTTAATTAAGGTAGTATTAAGAAGTAGGCTTTCAATTTAGATAATGCAAATCATGTTAGGATTTAATTAATTAAGTATAATACTTAAAATACCCTTTTTAATCATGCCAATTAGTATATAAGTGTAGAGAAAGGTTGATCCCTCTCTCTCTCAAAATTAGTTTGGACGTCGATAGGGGAGAGGAGGTAAACTACCTTTACTCAAAGTAAATTAAGGGTATAAAGAAGTTCCATGGGAAAAGGAAGAGAACATGAAGAAAGAGTATCCTCATTTATTTCTAGATGAAGGATGAGTTAATTTAAATTCTTGTAATTAATTTATTTTATGTAATATTTTGGGACGAAAATGTAGATAGAGGTCGTTCCTTCTCTCTCTAAACTAGTTTGGACGCCAAGAGGGGAGGAGGAAGTAGCCAACACCTATAATTAAAGTATTATGAAAAATTAATGGCATGAATGAAGTTTTGTGAAAAAAAGGAAGATGACATGAAGAAAGAGTATCCTCCTATGTTTGGAGATGAAAAATAAGGCAATTTAAATTCTTGTAATTATTCTTTAAAGTTATTTTTGGAGACGCGAATTCATAAAATTGGAGAGAATGTGAGCTACTAGGCCAGATCAGATTTTTATTTGATTTTAGTTTTGAAAACATTAAGATGTGTTATCAACTGGTCATTCCATTAAAATAAAAAAAAATGGCTGGCAGAAACTATCAGAAGAATGACGTTTAACGTAGTGGGGCTGGCCGAGGCAAAATATAATTGGTAACCGTACATCAATGGTACCCGGGTGTGACATGTACATCAATGCAAACAATGACGAAAACAGCAATACCATTCGAGAGTAGTATTTTCTTAATGAAACCATGGGCCGACTTTGACCTCAAAAACATTAAAATAGGCAACCAAACTTCGCCGTGAGAAGTATCCTATTAAACACCACCCACGAGCCAATCATGGCACTAACAACTCATTGTTACGAGCTGTTATGAATATTGTTAGTAGATGAGTAGGGTGTTAGTAGGGGTAATTGGGTAGGGGCGTTTAGGTCATTTCACTAGGGAAGATGCCTCTATAAAAGGGGCTGTAACAGAATTGTGTAACAACTTTTGGCTTTTGAAAATCAAATCCCCCTTTTGGAGATTGCTCCATCCTTCTCTCCTTCCTTGACGCCCAAGACGCCAAGGGCGTCCCTCTTCCCCCTCTTCTCCTTCTTCTTCTCCTTCTTTGGTTGCTGAAGTTGCAGCCCTTCTCCCATCCCTCTTGTTGCTGCTCTTCATCTCCTCTTTTCCAAGAAGAACCCCTTCAAGATGGCACCAGCAAAGCAGGGTACCAAGCCTTCCAAGGACAAGGAACTGATTGTGGATCTTGGAGGAGAAGCACCTTCCAGATTGGTATCAGAGCAGGTCGAGGGAGGTATGTCTTCTTCATCCCATCTTGATGAATTATCCCAGATTAGGAAGGTTCAAGATCAATTGATTGCTGCCATTACCAATATGTCATCAAAATTTGATTTATTACTGCAATCAAGAAATGATGGTTTGGGAAATAGAGAAGGGATTGGGACAATTCAGGGGAGGGTTCCTGCAATGGGTATGGAGAGGGAAGATCCATTGCTGGAATCCCAAGTTGGACGCCCTCAAGAGGGGCTGGAATCTCATGCTGGACGTTCCCATGGGGTGTTGTTGTCATCAAGTGAGAGGGGGCGTCACCCTGAGGGGCTGTTGCAGGGAATGGTTGATCATCAGCCAGGAGCACAACCTATTACAGCAGGTATGGGGCGACCTTGTGAAGATGGGTTGCTGGGAAGGCGACCTTGTGAGGATGGAATGCAGGGTAGGCGATCTGGTGATGACTTGTTACAGGGTAGGCGACCTGGTAATGATGGATTGCATGGTTTGGACCACCAAGAACAGCTGGAAGAGGGGTGGTTGCAAGGAGGAAGGACGCAATTTGCTATGGGCAGGAGAGGAAGAGCACCTGTTCGACGAAATTTCCAGGAAGGTGCTGCCCAAAATTGCAGGGATATTGATGCCTATGATGACCTAAATGAAGATTTCTTGAAAGGCTCCAAGATTAGCTTCCCAAAGTTTGATGGAACCAAGGACCCAATCTCATGGTTCAGCAGGGCAGAAAAATTCTTCAAGCTGCACCACGTCCAAGAGAGATTGCAAGTTGAGTTGGCCAGCTTTCATTTGGAGGATGATGCACAAATTTGGTATGATATGTTGCAAGAACATCATGGAATTCCTAGCTGGCCTGAATTGAAGGAAGCCATGAATCTTCAGTTCGGTCCCTCGGAGTATGAGGATTTTTATGGCGACCTTACTCGGTTAAAACAGGACACAACAGTTCAAGAGTACACCGTTCAATTTAACCGATTGGCCACTAGAGCTGGAAGCATGACTGAAAAGCAGAGGATCAGCAGCTATACTTGTGGTCTCAAGCCCCAATTGAGGATGGAGGTGAAAGCTAGGAAGCCGGACACCTTATTGGACGCTCAAGGGTTGGCTAGACATTTGGAGACCCATGTAAATCAGAAATCAGCAACAATTGGGAGAGCATTGAACAGGGGATATCAATATGCAGCTGGAACGTCTAGCAAGGGAGGAAGTTTTGGGTCGGTCAAGGCTGATGTTGGGGTAGCAGCAGAGCAGCAGCAACTCAAGGAGAATCCTCATGGACGGAAATTCAGCATCAAGCAATTGCAAGAGAGAAAGGAGGCTGGATTGTGTTTCAGGTGTGACGAGAAATTTGTACCCGGACACAAGTGTAAAAGGTTATTTGTCATTGAAGTGGAAAGGGAGGAGGAAATGTCGGAGGATGATGATAGTGACCCGGAA